>MDKH01037684.1:0-14522 GCA_005239495.1 Nicotiana undulata | reverse complement strand
GCAGGTGCGGTTGCCCAGCCGCAGGTGCGGGACCACTCCTGCGGTCCCAGCCTCGCAGGTGCGAAGGTTCCGCAGGTCTGGTTCCTCTTCCGCAAGAGTGGAACCGCAGGTGCGGTCTCCAGCTCCGCAGGTACGACCCCAGCCCCTCTTGCCAAATTCCGCAGGTGCGAGCCCCAGCTCGCAGGTGCGAGATAGCAGGTGCGGTCCTCGAGCCGCAGGTGCGGAATCCTTGTAGGCTAGGCAGTGATATTTCATTTAAATAGGGGATTGAGTCATTTCCTCCATTTTCCATCTTCTTCCTTGGGTATTTGGGAGCTTCCAAGAGGGCTTTCAACCTAGTACTTGAGGTAAGTAAATTCCCTATGTAGCATTTGTTTCAAACATTAAAATTCCCTACTAAATTATTTAAAATCATAGAATTAGCTAGTAATTTTATGGTTCTTGAGGATTTTGTGATTTTTCCCATTTTAGGCCATGAGTTCAAGTAGAAACCACACATTAATGATCCTTAGGCTTTGGGTGAGTGATTCCTTCGAGAATTTCGGAATTTGATCATGCGGGACCGGGGTTGGAATTTGTGAATTCTTCAAGAATAGCGATTTTAGTAAATAACTAAGATAATTTCCCACATTGTGCATGCATTGATTTAATTTTACACCTTTTGGCTAGTTGAGAGTCCTCGGGTGTGGAGTTCGAAGTTTCGGGCTCAATTGTGGTCCGAGGGGTAGATTCGACACGAGGTGAGTCTCCTTTCTAACCTTCTAAGAGGGAATTTTTCCCATAGGTGATGTATATGCTATGTGTAAATTGTTTGGGGGCTATGTACGCGCTAAGTGACGAGAGTCCGTATGTAGCGGCTATTATTGTTATGTCCGGGTAGTTAGGCCCACATCATGCCTTATATGCTCCCTCGCAATGCCTTATATGCTTTTCTCGTAATGACTTATATGCTTCCTTGCAATGCTTTATATGATTCATTGTGACGCCATATGTACTATGAGATTATGTTTTGTATAGTATTGTTCCTCTAAGGCTTTATGGAAATTGTTGAATGGAAAGGAATTGTTACAAAAAAGTAATTGAAATATATATGTGGGATCAGGCCGTACGCCATGGCAGTGTTGAGAAGTATTTGTGATATATATGGGATCGGGATGTACGCCACGACAGTGTTGAGAATTATTTGTGATATATATGGGATCGGGTCGTACGCCACGGCAGTGTTGAGAAGTATTTGTGATATATATGGGATCGGGATGTACGCCACGACAGTGTTGAGAATTATTTGTGATATATATGGGATCGGGTCGTACGCCACGGCAGTGTTGAGAAGTATTTGTGATATATATATGGGATCTGGACGTACGCCACGAAAGATTTGAGAAGTATTTGTGATATATATATATATGGGATCGGGCCGTACGCCACGACAATGTTAAGAAGTATTTGTGATATATGTGGGATCGGGCCGTACGCCACGACAGTGTTGAGAAGTATTTGTGATACATATGGGATCGGGCCGTATGCGATGGCGAGTTTAGAAGGTACCTTATGGGAGCGGGCCGTACACCACGGCGAATCTAAGAATTTGTGATTACTGTTTCGTTTGGTGGTCTTACACTTGAAAGTGCTTTATTGTTTAGTTCAGTAGTTGTTTGTATTTCTGCTCCTAATATGTACTTGTTGCTTATTTCCTGACATGCCTACTGTATTTCATTATATTCTATCATATGTTATTACTACTGGACCTTAGTGAGTATCGAGTCGACCTCTCGTCACTACTTCTTCGAGTTTAGGCGGGATACTCACTGGGTACATATTTATTTATTTAATATGTACTCATGCTGCACTTTCTTTTCTTTTATGTACTTGACTATACAGGTCCGGAGGCTGGTACGTCCGATTTTCAGGCCGGTGCTAGATATTGATAGCGTGGTCATACTTCATGGTGATCTGCTTTCCCGTCGACTCCCTAGCAGCACCGTGGAGTTCTTTTGTTATATTCTCTGTCCATTTCATTCAGACTGAGACTCTGTATATATTGTAGTCATTGTATATTCAGTAGTTGCCCATGACACTCGTGACACTAGTTCCTGGCACACACGCGTAGTGTATATATTTCTTTTGGGTTTGGGTTGTACATGCATGCATATGCTTTATTTCCATGTCAATCTATCACCATGTTTAACTGTTTAAAATTTGTAAATATGGACTTGTTTAATTAGATGGGAAGGGTAACACTTAGTGTAATTTGTGTTGGCTTGCCTAACCCCGTCGTTGGGCGCCATCACGACCCAGATTAGGATTCTGGGTCGTGACAGCTTAGGAATTCGTTTAAGCTTGAAAGGGGTATTAGGATAATAAAATAAAGCAAAATTTAAGTCAACAAATACCGGATACGGTCCAAGACCTAGATACGAATATACACTTTTCATCTTGCGGATACGTGCCTCTTGGATCATGAATGAAATAGAAACCAAGTCGCATATGGATATTACAAGGATAGACAAGAGACTTACCTTTCCCGGCAACCTAAAATCAAGCCAAAGTACCTAAACATTCAAATTCAACTCCAAATGACAAAAATCCAGTAAAAACTAACTCACCAACATCAAATAAAGCAAAGTGAACAATCACATGCAATGAAACTTTGATCTTTATACAAATATGAAAAATTAACAAAAACATCAACCCAATCTTGCACTTTGAAACTAGGCAAAACTCACAAATTCCAAATACTCATTAAAATAAGAGTCGAAATATACAAGTTCCATCCAAAACTGACTATAAATCGTGGTTCAAATCTCCATTTATCACTTTAGAAATGTTTTGCCAACCCCCCCCCCCCCCCCCCCCCCCCCCCCCACCAATTTCTTCCTTCTTGGATTCACCTATCAAATGCCAAAAATCAAAGATAGAGTCATGAATATTAAATAAATCCGAGTGACAAACACTTACCCAATCCAAGTGGTTGAAAATTGCTTCAAAAGTCATCTCGATCCTAGCTTCGAATCTCAAATATGATAAAATAAGCTCCAAGTCACGAAAATAACGTCTTACAACACTGCACGTTATACCCTTAGCGAATGCGCATGTGCCTCAGTTAGCGAAGCACAATAGTCACTGCCCCAAATAACCTCTTTTGTGAACTCAAGAGGGGTCTCGTGAATTCGAAGTCCTAAGGCTCCTTCCCCTTCGCGAATGCACCCAAGAGCATTGCGAACGCGAAGTCCTGCTGACTAGCACTACTTCCTTCTACATGAACGTGACTTCCCCTCTATGAACGCGAAGAGAAAAACTCCCAGCACCCAATTTCTTCATCTCGAACTTCATATTCTCACGCGAATGCGAAGAACATCAGACACCAGCAAAAATCGTATGTCCAAAACTCATGGAATTAGTCTGAAACCACCCCTAAACACACTGAGCCCCCCCAAACCCCATCCAATCATACCAACAAGTCCTAATACCTTAACCAAACTTGTCCAAATTTACAAAATACAATGAATAAAATCAAGAAAAAGAATCGACGGGCAACTCAAGCTTAATGACTAATCAAGTTTCACCTTTCAAAACTCATGTTGAACCACGTCTAACCAACACGGAATGACCTCAAAATTTGCACAAAAGTCCCAAATGAAATAAACTTATTTTAACTCTTGAAACAACAATCCAATCCGTTAACCTCAAAGTCAACTCCCGGTCTAACCTATGAACCTTCCAACCCTTCGAATTTCTAACTTTTGCCAATTAGAACCAAAACAACCTAGAAACCTCCAAATCTAAATTCGGACATACGCCTAAGTCCAAAATTATGATACAAACCTATTAAAATCGTCAAAACACTATTTAGATGTCGTTTACACATAAGTCAAACTTCAGTAAACTCATGCAACTTTAGCTTCCAACATTGGAACTACGTATTTCACTTCACTCCAAAACATTCCCGAAAACCAAACCAACCTTCCTCGCAAGTCATAAAATAACAAAGATGCATATATAAATCGCCGAATGAGTGAATGGGGCTCAAATACACAAAATGATTGGCTAGGCTGTTATAATGCGGATCTTGTAGTCGCGGATGTGATGGACATGGCAGAGGTTATATTTGAAGGGTTAGCTTATTTTTTGTTATTTTAAGATTTGGAGCTTGGTAACAGGAGACTTTTGAGGAGATTTCCATTACTACTTCGTGGGTAAGTAACATTGATTTGGATTATTCTATATATCTTGAATGCACTTGGACTTATATACTTTAATCATTGAATTTTGACGGAAAAATTGGAGTTTTCTTCTACAATTTAAGTGAGTGTATTTTTCAGATTTGAGTGTTGATTTAGACTCGATTTTTGAATCTAATAATATTTGTGGACTTGGAAAGTTATGGGTCAATGGGGTGGTGTTGGTCCAGATTTCGGGCACGCAAGATCGGGTTGACATTTTGGGAATTCTTCAAAGATCAAAGCTTTATGGATTAGAATCGCTTCCTATAGCATTTTTAACTTCATTGGTTGAAGATTGGCTTGGATTTGCATGATTCGAGGGTTAGAGCGAGATTTTGTTCGCGATTTGTGGTTGAACTAGCCTGGATAAGGTAAATATGTTGCCTTATCTTGTTGATGGAATTACCCTTAGGATAAGATGGTTTTTGCTTAATTAACATGTCTAAGCAGTGACGTATATGGACGGTGATGAGTGTATATACAGGTGTATATGATTAGTCTTTAGGTTGTACTATGCCTTGATTTGTATATAGTGCTTCTTGCTATCATGTTTTATATGTTTGCATGACTACGTGAACTCCATGAATTATGCTACAAATCCGCCTTATCTGAGCTGTAGTTTTATACTTCACACAAGCATAGACCTTTGCATGTTGCTTCTATGTGATGGACTGGAATGCATGCACGTGAGTGGTCCGTGCGGGTTGGGTTATTATGTCATGTAAGTTGTTCGTGAGGTTGTTAAGATTATGGTATGTGAGTTGTCTCTGCAGGGTGTGGATAAGGATCTATCCCCTTAGCAGTGTCCTCTCATGTTTCTCCTAGATGACGTACATACGAATTATGAAAGACTGGCAAGTGGATGGATTTTTGTATCTTCTACATTTGCAAACTCATTGTGTGTATACATGATTTGTACTTGTATCTTTTCTATGTGATAGCTCCGAAATATATACATATCTCATATGCATATCTTCTCTATGTGTTGGTTTACTGGATGAAATGATTCACGATACATATCTTCTCTATATGTCAGTTTGTGTAACCAAACTTGTTTAGTCATTAATAGCATCTCTATATGCATCTATTAAAAGATTAGTTTTAACTTCATGTATATCTTCTCCATATGCAAGCTTTTATGATTTAGTAATGTTAGACTCTTATCTTCTCTACATGTTGAGTTGTTAAACTGGCACAGTGCTTGTGCATAACTTCTCTATATGCAAGTGTTGATGTGTTATCTGATATAAAATGCATTGCTTCTTTATATGCTGAACCATTAAGAGGCTTACACACATATTCTCTATGTGCACTGATTTGTGGTACATGTATTTCATGCTTAAATTTGATAATGTTTATGGGTATATGTATACGTTATTATGTTGTATAGGTCATGTAAGTGAGTATCCTTGACATGAGAGCTCGTCACTACTTCACCGAGGTTAGTCAGGGTACCTACTCAGTATATGACTTTGGTTGTACTCATACTATACTTCTGCACCTTGCGTGCAAATCTTTGAGGCTGAGCTATTGTGGATAATAAAGGTTGGCATATAAGATGTACCTACATTCCAGATATAACTACCAATTGTTCTTGGTCGTTTAGGAGTTGCACTTATGTTCATGTATTTCCAAATAGATATTGTATTTATTTCTTCGTTCTAGCTTTGTAATCCAAATCTAGGGGCTTATGACTTGTACTACCAATCCATCGGATGTTATATAGAATTCAACTATTTTCATTGATATTGATGATCTATCACTCGAGTTGTATTATTCATTGTTTGGCCTACCTACTATGTTAGGGTTAAGTGCCACCACAACTACGTGGCATTTTTGGATCGTGACAAAGAATGAGGGCCATTTCTCTCGTCATGCCTTGTTCCCTTGCCGGATGATCAAGAATGTTTTCTCCCATCCCTTTCCTAGAAGGCGTTTGGTCACTCTTGACTCTATCGCACCTACGTCTTTATCCTCATAGTCATAAATTGCTCGCTATGACTTGGGTGATTCACATTCTCTAACTAAGTTTTCATTCATGGTTATCTCATCATGATAGTTTACGGTGAAACCTTTCAATTTATCTTAGGACCTTGGTGTTTCCTTATCTATGCCCTTATTGCAAGTTAATGGTGACAGTCATAGTGAACATTCATTCTGATATCTTGACAAAAAATTTAAGTTGAAATCTAGGGCCTTACTCTATAGAGGTACACTTGTTCACATCCTTTAGTACAATCCTTCAAAAGCCCTGACACCATTCTAACAATACCAACTAATATCACCATATTGTATTTCCTCCATGTGTACTTGGTATCCGACTGATATTTCTTACTCAACACAGTTGTACATATTTACTATATCAATTTCACTCTATTCTCGACCTTAACTTATCGTTTCATTTTTGACAGTCCAACACTTTCAAGTTCCTTCCCAAGCAGCTTGTATCGTAACTTGAACCTTGAGCTTTATGCTTGTCACTCCTCTGTTTATCACATCAGATATAGTCGAGAATCATGCCTCTCGCTTTAGGAAGAAACGCATGATATAGAGTGAGAAGAAAGTGAAACTTCCTAAATGTCTTTGTAGCCTCAATGATATAAGTGTAGCAGATGACACACTGATAAGAGAGACTTTACTTGACATGGCTCTATAGACTTCCTAGGACTCGACTTAAACCTAGTTCTCGGACACCAAGTTTGTCAGGACCCAATTTGACGTGACCGGCACACGGCACACTATCCAACTCAAGTGAACCAACCCATATAATGCACCCGAACAATATGCATGAAAACTAATTAACCACGGAAACCATTTGAAAAATATATACATTTTAAAATCAAATCATGAAACATTTTCCATATCCTATACCATATATAAATCATTTCATAAGAATACAGAATCAAAATAAAATAAATATCATTTCATGTATGTCGTGGACGATCCCTTCATACCACCTAATACAACTTTCTATGGAGAATCCACCAAAGAATAAAACTAAATACTTGGGAAAATTCATGGCTACAGGAAAATGAGAACATAATAGAAGTAGAGTGTTACCCTGTACCTCGGGAATAGAGTCAACCGAGCCTTATCCGCGTGTCACATGCCGCACCTCCTCCAGAAACATGTAAAGTAAGCGATGACCTAGAGAGGGGCCCGAGAGGGCTGATTACACCTTCACGTACCAAATGTCACGACCTAAAACCTCAGTATAGGTCGCGGTAACACCTAACCTCCAAAACTAAGTAAGCCAACATGCATTATTTATCCAATAAAAAAACAAGATTACATAATTGAAATAGCATATACAATAGAATAAATCATTAACAATCGATAATATATAGATACTACAACATCAAATCTCCAAAATCTAGTAGTGCGGAGTCATGAGCTCTAAAACTGAATACAAGATAATATCTCAGTAATCTAATACTATCTGAATGTATAGGTAACAATATGAAAGATAGGGGAAAGGGAATCCAAGGGTTTGTGGATCATGAAGCACTAAATTGAATCCTTTCTGTCAACTACAAGGCTCACTCCTAAAGTCCGCTGCTACCAATGACAAAATCTGAACAAAAATATGCAAGTGTAAGTACGGGACAACGTGCACTTAGTAAGTATCCAAACTAACTCGGTAAAGTAGTGATGAGGTTCAACTCTTGATACTAACTAGCCAAATAAACATGTGCAGTTTAAAGCAAATTGCGATGAGAATATAACAAAAATGCAATATCATCAAATATCATATCAAGAGATATCAACTCAACAAGTATAATTCAATATACTAACAAGTCATCATTATATACTAGATTCATCGAGTAAGAGGTTTGAATTCAACATGGACAACATATAGAATGCATAACAAGGCACAAGGGATTCACTTGCATGGTCAAAGCTTCAACCTTTATGCTCACAAATCACCACTATCATATTTTATATCAGAATCAACCAACATCTATACATTTATCACAATTTGCGTGCACGCCATCAAGAGAGAAACATGAGAGGGCGACCCTATGGGGATGGATCGAAAGCCACACGTTGCACAATATAATAGTCTTGCAAAAATAATAGCAATATAATCATAATTACATGGCAAAGATCTCGTTCCACAACATCATCAATACCACAATGAACGCACGACATAAACCTTATGCCACTTCCAAATCAATCAACTCAATATGTCAAATTGTTCCATAATCATAACAATCCAAAATAATATTTCATCATCAAAGATCCATATGCTAAACAATTGATCAATAAGGTGCACAAGGACATAATAATAATGAAGTGTGGATGTGTGCATGATATGTGAACATGATTACAACTATATCTAGTATAACTGTAATTTCAAAAATTGTCCATATTGGCCAAATAAGAGATAGTAATCCTAAACATGACCGCTAGCATGAAAGTATAAGCCCATGTAGTCATAATAATAATAAACATGAATCATAGAAAGAACACGATCCAAAGAAGGCATAATAGAAGCCTAAAGTCTAATATTATCACGAGTCAAACATATCACCCACATATAGGCTCATCACCTCGCATGTACATCGCTTCTCACACATTTTAAATTGACAAATAAGGTTAAATCCAAACAATTATTCTCTCACAATAAGATTAAGCTAGATACCTATCGTAACGTGCCAAAATTACCTTCCCTTTAAGAATCACCTCCAACCGGCTTGAATCTAGAAAAATAATACTTAATAATTTTATACAACATCATTTGAATCAATTCTAAAAAATAAATTTTCACTCTTTAATTGTCACCACCAAAAATCCCTCCTTACGAGTCGTGTTGGTACCTGGTCTCCAAACTAAGTAAGCCGGTCACTCAACATTATTTAAAATAATTAAAGCATGAAATGACAAAAAGGAAGTTTAACATAAATGCGAAAATAAGATTAATACATGCCAAAGCGGCAAATACTCAAAATAATATCCCATAACTAGGTGGTACAAATTCAGAAGCTCTAGCTGGATACACGATGTCAATCTAAAAAATACAGTACTGTTTGAAATTCTTAAATAGTAGAAATGAAATAAGAAGGTGACTCACAGGCATGTGGTCGGATCATGTAGGGATACCTTGAAGTCTCTGGTTTGTGAAATGCCTGACTGCCAATCTGTTCGGTCCGAAGTACCTGGTTCTACAAGAAAAAATACAGAAGTATACTATGGGTACACCACAATTGGTACCTAGTAAGTATCAAGACTAACCACGATGGAGTAGTAACGAGGTTTAAGTCGTTTTACACTCACTAGACAAACATGTGCAATAAACATCAAAGAAATCCGATTATTGAAATATAACATAAAATAGTAATCACATTCCCTTTAGAACATGTAATAACTACTCAATGTAGTTAAACCCATTCATTTAATCAAAAAACATCAAATAAAAGTAAGGCATATGATGAAATGTCAAATACCGCTATTAACACACGTAAGTTCCCAACGTAAATCGTTTCAGAAACTATTATGAAATAAGAATAACAACAATGTCTCAACACAATAACAACAATGAGGACACCCCCAAAATATCACATAACATCATCGAAATGCCACCCTTATTATGCCGCATGTGCACATAAATATGTTATGCCACTTTTATTTCGTCACATTGGCATATAGCCACCCTTATTTCACCACGTGGGCAGCCCGAGATAATACCATCCTTATTTCTCCCCAAGCGCATAACTATAGACAAAATTGGACGCCAAAACCTCGTGCTGACACCCCCAATCAATCCGCTCCATATGTCTACAAGTGCCACGATACCGCAAAACAACAATACCAAGTGGCCCAATATCACAACAATGATACCTAGTCACATCAAGATATAATATCACAACTTCTGACAATAGTGAACAAGGACATAGAAAATAATTATAACAATAGAGGGGTGTTCAAATAAATAAAACATGATTACGACTATCAATGTAATGAGTATGATCAACTTGTCATAAAGTGATTTCAACATGTTTCATATAAAGTTCACTCTCACATAAAGATGGAAAGGAGGGATTGCTGGATGAAGGAGGGATATATCTTATTGATGGGAAGAAGGGATTGTTGGATGAAGAAAAACCATTGCTAGAGGTAGTTGAATGCTATGCACTCTAGCTGTTTGGTAAAATGTCAAAATGACCAAAAACCTGGAAAGTTTTACTAATATTGGTCCAATTGAATTATGTTGATGTAGATTGAAGTTGTAAGAGAAGTGTTTGTTTTTAATAGCACTAAAAATCTCCAATAAGGTATGTTGGCTAAACCCCCTTCTTTTTAGAATCAAATCCTCCGGTGTTCGTGTAATTAGTGTAAGTTCCTAAATTTATCATTAGAGAATTGATCATTCCTAATGTGTGGTATTGAATGATATATGTTCAGTATTTCTTCTAAATGCTTTGTCATGTCATCTTGCCTTGTGAGTTTGTGTTCAAAATGTGGAATATGTGCTAGGAATGTTAAGACGTCATGTCAAAATTGAATAAAGGTTGTTATGCCAAATTGTATGAGAAGCCTCTATGTGCTTAAAATTCCCCAATTCGCTCCTATGCGTACTAATGCCTTACATGGTAGGCCTTATTGTTGTTGATGATAATGATATTTGAATGTTAAAAAGAGAAACTTAAATTATGAAATATGACCAAGTGCTAAGAATGACTTTATAATCAAGGCCACTCATGCCAATGAATTGAAAAGATGTGAAAGGAGTATGAAGTGAGATGATTGATTGACAGGTTGATGTCTCAAATGAGATGGCCTATTCGATCGGGCCGTGATCGGGCGTCATGCCGCACACATGGTGGTGACTATGCATAAATGATAATTTAAATTATGGTTATGGTTGATTTCTTAAATGAGATGACCTAGCCGATCGGGTCGTGATCGGACTCCGTGTAAGAACACGGTGGTATTGTGATTTATGGTATTTGGCAAATGGAGATTCCCTAACCTTATAAGATGGAGATTGACTTGAGAACTTATGTGATCCTTACTTGATGTTTTAGTGTTGTTTGAAGCTTTATTTAAACTCATGATTGTTTCCCTTGTATTATTGTTCATTCTATTGATATGGTATTTTAGTTTTACATACTAGTACTATTTGACAGTACTAACGTCCCTTTTACCGAGGCGCTTCATCTTTAAATGGATGCAAGCAGTTCCATTGTAGGTAGTGTTGATTAGAGATAGTGGTACATCCTCTTCCCAGCAAACTTGGTGAGCCCCGTAGTGGTTCATCCCTGGGTCATGTATTGTATCTTTTGTTCATATAATTACCATGTTTTGAGTTATAGTCGAGGCCTCGTTGCTGGAACTATCATAACTCTATTTTGTATCTCTCGAGTCTCCGTAGACACTATGTGGGTTATATGTGGGTGCTAGAAAGGTCAACCGCATTATGTTGTGTTTTGAACTCTTGTTCCAGTTAATCATAAGAATGTGCGTATTTTGAAACTTGTTTACCGGGAAAATGGTAACTACAATTATATTTAGTTAAGTGGTTCTAAAAATATGTGATTTATCTCAGTACCAGTTATTAAGAAGTTGGTGCAAAGTGCGTTAGTATAAAATAGAGCAAAAGCAGTTAGGAAACTGGAGAAAAGAAAACCGAGATGCCTGAATTTGAAAGTTCGATGTTGGCTTCGGGGATCCTCAAGGTCGAGGTTCGGGGCTACCTCCAGAGGATCGATGGAGCTATAACAAAATTGTGGGTTGCGGAATGTGCTATTTATGATTAATAATTAGCTATAAATGGAGAGCAGTTAGTGAAAAACAATAAATGCGAGTAAATGAGCTATGTGAGGGAAATAGAGAATGTTCTTGTGTCTTGTATTCAATAATGTGTATCTTACAAAATGACAAGGGTCCCTTTTATATATGAAGGGTTATCCCAATATAGTACATTGACATTCATTACAAAGATCTTGACTGATTCGGCTAGTTAATGTCTAAGTACGGATTCGTACACTGTTGCAGGGCTGTCTACATCAATCTTCGTGTCGTTTCCTCATGCCAACCCCGGGCTCACACTAGCTTTAAGACTAATGCGAGGGAGGCTCGAGGTCGGACCTCGAGCCATACTTGGGACCTTTTACAAATAAGGCACTGAATGTCAAAATGAACATAAAATTGGCCATCTCAATTTTAGCCGTACACAGATAGCCCCCGCGTTTCCTTTCATGAAATGATAAGAAATGACCCTGATGTGAATCCTTCCGGGCTCTTCATGCTGACGTAATTCTCATGATGCAAGTTTGTCAAGAGATTCAAATCGTCCTATCGGATCGTCCTTTCAGGAGCATTGATTGTGTTGTTGTTTCCCTTTTTCAAGAAGGGTGATGATTGCACCGCCGATTGATTTCCCCAAAAGCATTGATTGCGTAGTTAGTAAGGTTGCCGACTTTCTATATATAGGGGGTTGCCTGATACGCTCAATTTACACCTTAAAAGAATGTAAGCGATCGTTGTCAAATATAGTAATCCAACAAGGTTGGGGTCGAATCCCACAGAGAACAATATGAGGGCGTTAGGAATGCTAGAGAATTATCACCTATTGTGCAGTGCCAAACAAATATGATTTTGGGTTTTTTTTATGGTTGTTTATAACTAAAAGAAACTATAAACTATCCTAGAAAGCAATTAAAATGATCGAGGGCAACAAGTATCGATGCTTCGGGTATTACACTCGAGTAACGATCCAATGTATTTCACGATTTTACAAATATGAGTGGGTAATGTTAATTAGCCATGGATAACATTTCTTAATTAGCTTTTCCCAAAGACTAACAAGACTTCCTAATTGAATTATCCCTAACCCAATTAGGAGATTAAGCACTTCCGAGTTTGGCTACAAGTAGTTCAATCCTATCCCTAGGTAGAATCTATAAAATGAGGGTTAAAGCCTCAAGTTCTTGTTAATTAATCTTTCCCAACCCCAAATAATCTTTTCCAAAACTAATTCGGAGTTAATGGGCGAGTCCTAGGGTTAGCTAATCCCTTTGGAAACATTAAAGAACAAGAATAATTAAAATAACAAACACCCACTTCACAAATATATGAAAATCATTCAATACATAAGCACAACAAGGTATTTAATCCACACTTTAAACATGAATATTCCCATAAACCATATTCAAGTGTTGGAAAAATACTACACACTTAGATATACAATACAAAGCAAGGAAATGAAGAAATAAACACAAATGGGTAAAGAAAACTTCACCACAATGTCGAAATCCACAAATCCCAAGTGTGTGTGCAAACCCACAAATCAATACTTATTATCCTCTACTCAAAATATATTTACAAAGCAAAAAATATATCCCTAATATTATGTTATTGCCAAAAAGCCCTAGCTTTCAAGATGTCTCCCAAAATGGCTGCTAGGTTGAGTATATAAAAGTTGTAGTTGGAAAATGTGATTTTACACCTTTGTCCACATCTGATGCCCGACTACCGCACATGCGGAAGATTCATCGCAGGTGCGGTTCCGCAGGGGCGGAATATTTCTCGCAGGTGCGGGATCTGAGTTGTGTCACTTTTCCGCAGGGGCGGATGTTTGGTCGCACCTGCGGTTCCGCAGGTGCGTGAATTCCATCGCAGGTGCGAAATTAAGCTGGTTTGAGTTCCATCGCAATTGCGGACATTTGGTCGCACCTGCGGTTCCGCAGGTGCGTAAAAACACCGCAGGTGCGAGTTTTGTGTGGCTGAGCCATCTTCGCAGGGGCGACAATTCCTCGCAGGCGCGAGGTCGCTCTTGCGTCCAAAAATCCGCAGGTGCGGAATCACTGAAGCCTTTATGCACATTTTCACCGCTTTTTGTCCAACTTTCAGTCCAATTCAACACCAACCTTCATAGCATCATTTCCCTGAAAATTGAGCAATTATACACTAACAACGACCTCAAATTATCATTTAACAATACAAAATCTAATGAGAAAAGGCTAAAATGAGTGGTAAAATCACCACTCATCAACACCCCCAACTTAGACTTTTGCTTGTCCTCAAGCAAATCAAAAATAATCACTCAATGAGGTTCTACTCCTTTAAACACAAGTCAAATTGCTCAATCTCACAATTCCCATTTTCCATTTAAGCATCTAAACTAATGAATTTGGTTGGTACCAATAATTAGGCTCAGGTATGCTTCTTAATCGAATTACACCCTCATTTACAAACAGTTTTAAGAAGTGCACGGGCTTTTCAAAAACAATGACGTGATAAGAAGAAAAAGCCTCAAGGAGTGACTCAACAACACTAATCTACTATACATGCTCG
>ML274405.1:0-50971 GCA_005239495.1 Nicotiana undulata | reverse complement strand
AACTCCGGGTTGACTTTTCCAGCTCTAAAGCTCTTGTTAGAGACTAAGTGTCTCAATCCACTCTATTTTCACTCCGACCCCGAACCAACCAACCCCAATACTCCATGAATAGCCTAACCGAGCTACTACAAGACGGAAATAAAGGAATAGATGCGTATACTGCGTAACGACGGACCGGGTCGTTACAGTAAGATTTCTAGATAGAAATGTTTAAAACTGTAATAATATGTGGATATGTTTGGTAAAAAAGTTATTTTAATAAGAATTTCCCTTAAATTTGTTATATATATATATATATATATATATATGAATTAAGAGCATCTTTTAAGAAAAATGACATGATAAAAGTTGAAGTATTTGAAAAACAAAATTATTTCCATCTCTATGAGTGACGAAATCTTTTTTTCCTTTAGGTGAAATGGTTTCAACAAGTTTGTCAGCGAGAAGGGCAGTAGAGTTTGATTGTGGCAATTAATGAGACTGATAAGGACGCACGTAAATGACCGGCTCAGTGATTTCTTACTTCTCAGCAACACTGTCTGTTTCTCGACTGTGCAACTTTCTTTAATTTGAATCGGAAATTGCGCTTCTGTATCTCTGCCCATTCACTCGGTGAATGCTTGGCTTTGATGACAGAAATACTCCTATATTTTAAAACTCTCTCTTATGTTTCAATTAAATGTCATAAGAAAATAACAAATTTTATTAAGAAAGTAGGATATTTAACTTAATCCCAAAATTTAGTTCATGTGGTGAGTATTGTCAGAAACAAACAATAATTAGAAGGAAATAATAATCCGTTCCTTCAATCAATACGGACAATCTAACACCCTATGCACCAAACGAAACTAGAGTGTGCATAACATAACATGGAGATTCATTATTATGGTTAAATAAATAATTGTAATAACTTTAACTTTGATATTGTGACTAAGAAAAACGAACCCCGGAGTAACTTAACCATAAAATTAACTCATTAGATGAAAATGGCAAAACCATATAAAGAGACAACTAGGGGTGTACATAGGTCGGATTGATTCGGATTTAATTACCAAATCAAATCAATTGTATCGGGTTATTAAAATTAAATACCAAACCAAACCAATAAAAGTCGGGTTTTTTAATCTCGGGTTTTTTCGAATTTTTTCGGTTTTTTTTCATGAAGTCTTCATAGCACAAAATGTAAAATTTGTGCTCCGCATATTTCTTTAATCCTAGTAAGACATAACTATATAAGGTGTTTTCAATAAAATAACATTAATATGAGATGCGTCATGGCATTGTACTAAAATATTCAACAATAAAGATAATAAAATCGCATAAAATAAATATTATTAATAAGCCATAATGTAATCAAACATAATTTAAAATTATGACTAATAAGTACTATATTTACATGACTAAGCACAAAAAGAAAAATAAGTTATAAATTTTATCTAAATAATGGGAAAACAAAAATATAGATATCCAACACTATTTTCATTCATAGTACAATCGAATTGAATGTCTTTTATTAACATTAGTATTGATTTGATTTTGGTTTAAGATCTATTTGAGTTACTAACATTTATGTACTATAAAACTTATTGGAGAATACAAAAATTATAAGCCCAAACTTGAAATAATACGTTAAAAGATAAAACTATGAAAAAGCTTAAGAAATATTTATAAAATACACACTATCATAAGTATTTTTATGCATTAAATATATTTAAAACTTCTATACATATAATGTCGGGTTGGTTTGGTTTGGTTTGACTTTTTTTAGTTAAAACCAAACAAAACCAAATATGGTCGGTTTATTTTCTAAACACCAAACCAAATCAAATCAAACCATAATCGGGCTTTTTTCTCGATTTGACTCGGATTATCGAGTTTGTGCGATTTATCGGTTTCATTTATACACCCCTAGAGACAACTACATACCGTGCCTTCAAACAATATAGATCAATCCAACTAGTTATATTCGGACCGAGCCTTGAAGAATGCAATTTGGTTGTTTATTACTTGCATTTCTCTGCTCTCATAGGAAGAGCTTCAAGACTTCGAGTAAAGTATATTTCTTCTCAAATTAAAAAGAAATTTCCTTTTATCCTGATAAAAGATAATCCTACTAAATTTATGAGAGTAAGCTTAATAAATAGTGCTAGTAACCACTATTTGTATGGGTAAAATTGATAAACGACAGGCAGAAGTTCGACGATTTGACACGTGGAAGCATTGATATGTAAGATATGAGTCGGTAAATAGTTGGCACCGATGATAACATGTGACCGGTGCTGGGTAAGTTGCGAAGATAGTGAAACCGAGGACGAACATTTGAAGGGAAGATATCAGTTGGGAAATACAACATTCAATGAGCAGCTGTTACAAATAATTTTTTCATTAATACCCAGTCGTTATTCATCCATCAAGAGAGGTTTTATTCGCATTAAAGAAAGGCTTACTTTAGGTATCATGTCTCCTTGAATTGAGCTATAAATAGGAGAATTTATATTCATTATAGGGCACGAGACATTTTGTATACCAATAGGGCAAAACTAGCTCTTATTCAATAAAACAATATTCTTTACTTTGTTCTTTGTATTGCTCTTGTTATTGCTTTGGGAGAAGTTCAACCCACAACCAGGCTTTTGTTTTCTTTTAATTTATTTTTGTTAACTTATTTTTGTTCTTGATTATTTTATATTCTTTGATCAACTTAATTCACGTGTCTATAAATCACGTTACTAATTTAACTGTATCATTTTACGGGTAAATAGTTTGGCGGCCACTGTGGGGCACAAACAATTGTGTTAATACTTTGATCAATTCATGTGTTACTAACGCAGTTTGACACTTTTTCTTTAGTAAATTAAAAATCAAATATGACAGCCAACGATGTGAACAACTCTTATAATGTTGTAACAAACAACGAGCGTAGGGATGTGTTCTAGCGTGATGATTCAACTAGTGAAACTCGCAACGAAGGAGACAAAACAACTCTGATTCGTGAAGAACGAAATCCTCAGCATGTGAGAAGTCCAACTCCTAATGATATGGACAATGAACGTGTTGTTGAAATGGTCAAAGTTTTGATAGTGCAGCAAAGGGAATATATGAATCATTTCTCAAGAAAAGATTGGGTAACGACGGAATTGAAGCAGGCGCTTTCAGTTTTTTCCAACTCCAATGGAGGAGTTCGAGTTCCTCCCAGCATGCCTGCAAATCAAATAATTCAAAGAACCGACACCATCGCTTCAAGCGAGGAGTTCTTTTTTAATGAAAATGAGGCATGTAGTGCAGATAGTGGATCCAGGAATGACAACAACGCTAATGATCCTTTTAAAATCGAGCTCATGATATTCATGAGGGAAATGAATGAACGAATAGAACAAAATGCTAAAGAATTCTATGCCGTATGGATCAGGTCCCAAGGGCACCACTAGTGTTTAAGGGACCAGATTCATAGAAGTGTACACAGTTGCCGTTCTAATCAAGTGCGGCCCCAGAATTGATTTTGAAAAGATTAAAGATGCATGATATTCCAAAGTATGATGGGACTTCGGACCCACAAAAGAATAACAAAACTTACACCACGATTGTAAAGGCAAATGACTTGGCCCTACATGAGATTAACTATGTCTTGTTGAAGAAATTTAGTGAAACCTTAATGAAGGATGCTTTAACATAGTATTCTCTTTTACTTGAGCATTCAATTGACTCTTTGAAATTCTTGCAGATTATTTCATTAAAGCTCATACTGGAGCAAGGAAAGTACATACAAAGATAACAGACATATTCTGAATTGCTCAAGGAGAGTATGAACTATTGCGAGAGTTCGTAATCCGATTTCGAAAGGAGACGACTATGTTGCCGTCAGTACCAGATGAGTGGGTAGATAAAGCGTTCACTAAAGGTCTCAATCCGCTGAACTCCAATACCTCTAGGAAATTAAAGGAAATCCTGTTCAAATTTTAGGCAACCACATGGGAAGATGCCCACAATTGCTATAAATAAAAATAAGAATTAAAGATGATCAATTGAGCTCTTCAGTGTCATCCAAGGGTTGTAATTGCAATCGGAATCATGAAAAGTTCAAAACTAATTTCGTTGCGGACAAGAGGTCTTCCAGCCTTGTTTTACCTCACAACAAAGCTCTGGTAATATCACTTAATGTTTTAGATTTTAAAATTAACGTGGGTTGGTAGGGTAGTTCGGCCAATATCATTCAATTGCGAGTTTCGAAACAAGCAAAATTAACTGGAAACATAGTTTCGACAATGAAGATTCTGGCTAGGTTCAACCTAATGAGTGTGACAACTCGATGAGATATTTTACTGCCTACACATGCCCAAGGCATAACAAAGACCACTTTGTTTGACGTGGTAGATGGAGATATGGGATACAACATGATCTTTGGATGGCCATGGATTCATGAAATGAAGGCTGTGCCATTGACTTACCATCAACTGCTAAAATTCCCCACACCGGAGGGAATAAAAAAGATTAGAGGAACCAACCAGTTGCGAGAGAAATGAATGTAGTTACTTTGTCAAATATTATGGCAGAAGTAACAAGCAAATAGCAACTACAGGGGCCAGTGCCCTGTTTCATCCCAATTAATGGTAATAAGGAAGAGGAGTCATCATATTTCTATCAGGTACCAAGGTCTTTCAAGGTACCGGAGGAAACAAATGCAACAAGTTCAACCACAGAGGAGCTCGAACAAGTTTCTTTGTTCACGGATTTCTTATAAATGAAGTTCCATTTGGGAACGAGGTTGATATCGGAACTAAGTTTTCAATTATTGATTTTCTTAAAACTAACACTAATTGTTTTGTATGGTCTCACTCAGATATGATAGGTATTCTGTTGGAAGCGGTTATCCATAAATTAAGTTTGGAACCTAACTTTCCTCCCATAAAACAGAAGAAACAATCAATAGGCGAGGTTAGAAACAAGTTTGTTGAAGTGAGGTAACCCAACTACCGCAATGATCCGACCAGCTGTTTAGTGTAATTTTATCCCGTTTCCCGTTTGATACTTCACACATGTGTGTTTATGGTTTTATGACTTACAGGGTTGATTGTTCTTGCTCTGCGAAGGTTTTAGGTTGATTTAGACCCTTTGATCATTGACTTAGATCAAAGTCCGTAGGTGGATTTGTGTTGTTTTGCCGCAAATTGTCAATTTGAAGTTTAGAAGTTTGATCGTAGGTTGACTTTTGCCTATCGGGTTCGAAATATAATTTTTGGACTTGGAACATGGTTGCTATTCTATTTAGAACCTTTCTGCAAAATTTGGTATCCTTTAGAATTGAATTGATAGGATTCGGGCGCCTAGTTGCAATTTTAGAAGTTCTTGAGCTTTCCTTTGAAATTCATACATTTTAGTGTCCGATTCGTAGTTCTAGATGTTATGTTTGTGTTTTGATCATGCGAGCGAGTTTATATGATATTTTTGGACTTGTGCAGATGTTTGTGTTGGAGCCCCGAGGGTTCGGATGAGTTTCGAATATGTTAGAATGATTTGAACTGAAAATAAAAAATTTGGTGTGCTGGTGCTCTGATATCGCAATTTGGAACATGGCATGAGAGGCATATGTATCGCAAATGTGATGCCTGGTTCGCATTTGCAAAATAATGGCCGGGGTAGGATAGCTCGCATTTGCGAAGCTTTTCTCGCATTTGCGAGGAGGACATTCTTTGCATTTGTAAAGATTGAGTCGCAATTGCGACATTTCCTCAGTCTGTCAGTGGCTGCAATTGCAAGCCTTTCTTTGCAATTGCGAGGGTTTGCAAATGCGAACCCTGTGTCACAAATACGATATATGCAACTGAATACAATGTTAGTAAGTAGGAATTTCATGTCATTCTATCATATTTTAGAACCCTAGGCCTAGTAGGAGTCATTTTGGAGAGGCAATTTTCATCTACAAATTGGGTAAGTAACTCCAATTAATTTTCAACTATATTTCATGATTAAATTTTAGATTTAACATCAAATTTATGTGAATCAAAGAGGAATTGAGAAACTTTGTCAAGTTTTTGAAAAATAAGAATTTGAGTTTTGAGAGTCAATTTGGACTCGAATTTTGAAACTAATAACATATATGGACTCGTGGGATTATGGGTAGCCGGAATCTACCCTTGGACCCGGGTTTTGATCGGGCGAGCTCCAGGTTAACTTTTGTTGACTTTTTGAAAAAAGCGAAAGATCATAACTTTATCTATTTTAATTGTTTTCCTTTGCATTGCTTGATGATATTAAGTCAATGTTTTGGTTAGATTAGAGTCGTGAGAAGGATAATTTTAGGGGGAAAACTAGTTCTGAGGGCTGAGTTGGCCTAGTTGATGTAAGTATCTTGTCTAACTTTGTGTGGGGGAACTACCCCTTAGGAATTGGTTTGTTTGTGCTAATTATGTTATGTGAAAGCTGTGTACGCAAGTTGGCGAGTGAGTAAATGCGCTATATTTGGTATTTGACCAGTTTAGGCTATTTAGACTCTTATCATGCTTTTGATTGAATTGTCTTAACATGTTATATCTTTTTTTGTTAAACCACCCCTTTTATGTGCTAATCTACCTGTACATGCTTTATTTGACATTGTTAACACTTCTTTCACCTCTTACTTGCTATTTTGCTCTTATATGCTTTAGTTGAAGTTATTGCCTTCCTTGTGTTTTGTTATATCTTTAAATTGTTGAATTACTTGTCATTGATGTTGTCATTCAGTGAAATATGTTATTGTTCAGTTATTGGTGTTGAAGTTGAGAAAGTTGTTATCCCTTTAAGGCGGAATTATTAATTGTCGAGATATCTTTCTTCTTGAGATATTCACTTTTATTTTGTTATTGTTGAGGTCTTGTACATATTGTGGTTGAGCCATGGGCTATTTATTGTGAAAATATTGATATTGTTGATTCTTTTTGCTAGCTATGGCATATGGGCACTTGTGGTGCGAGTTTTGATTATGTTGTGATATTGATACACATGTGGTGATATAAGGCTTAGTGTTGATACGCATGAAGTGAGATAAGGTTGGATTGATACGCGTATTAAAGTCACGCAGTGTGATAAGATGGGCTAACATACAGGTAGCTATTTTGGAAAAAGTTATTTTCAAAACTAAATGCAAGGCTCGCGATGTGATATAAGGAATGATTGTGATTGAAATTGAGAAATGTGAGTTCGAGGTGGTACTCGATTGTGGTTCTTGTTGTATACGAGGCAATACCTCGTTTGTGATGCTTGTCGTTTATCTCATGTTATAAAGAGATATTGGTGGAACACTTCTTGTTGCTTTTATTCTTTATTGTCGTATCAGCTTGGTCTGAATTGTACTATTTTGGTTCTCTTTAATTGCTTCCTTTATGTTATCTATATGCTTAAAATTCTGTCATCTATGTTATTAACGTTTTTCATATCATTTATTCCTCCGCCTTCTATTACTTCTCGTTATTATGATTTCAGTCTTTTATTATGTCCCAGTGGGTGTCTTGACCTGGCCTCGTTACTACTCTACAAAGGTTACACTTGATACTTACTGGGTATAGTTGTAGTGTACTCATACTACGCATCTGTATATTTTTTGTACAAATCTAGGTACGTATGCTCGTGTTGTACATGTATGTTTGATTGTAGTTGTCATCCGAAGACTTCAAGGTATACCTACTCGGAAGCCGCATGCCTCAGAGTCACCTTCCCTTATCTTTTCATTTTGTTGTATTTCGCACTCAGATAGTGTTGTAGTAGACATTCTAGATTATTCTGTAGAGATTATGACTCAGTTCCCCCGATTTTGGGAGAGTTGTGGTTGTGATCCTATTTGGAAGTTTTTATGAGTTTATTAGTCTTGCTTTAGTATTTCTGTTAAGTTATTATTTCATGTTAGGCTTACCTAGTCTTAGAGACTAGGTGCCATCACGACATCCTAAGGTGCAAACTGAGGTCATGACAAATTGGTATTAGATCTCTAGGTTCATAGGTGTTACTAGTCATAAGCAGGTTTAGTAGAGTCTGGCAGATCGGTACAGTGATGTCTGTATTTTTATTCGAGAGGTTACATAACTTTTAGGAAAACTCTACTTCTCTGATTCCTTATCGTGCAAATTGGTTGGCTTCGAAAACTAAATCTTTGACTTTCTATTCTCTCAAGATGGTGAGGACACGCACAACTGGATCCGACAATCAGACACTCATGCCCCCTGCTAGAGCCTCGAGAGGATGGAGAAGAGGACGAGGAGGGGCACGTGGTGCAGTTAGAGCACCTGACCGAGCTATGATAGAGGAGCCACCAGTATCTCTAGTTGGGGGACAGGCACCCGAGGTGCCTGTTGCAACCCCTACACTTTAGGAGACCCTCGCATAGTTCTTGGGCATGTTTGGTACTCTAGCTTTTGTGGGGTTGATTCCACTTTCACCAGCCACATCTTAGGCTGGGAGGAGCTCTGACTCTCGCAGCCCATATTGCAAAGCAGCTGGTCCATATCGATCATGTAACGACCCAGCCGGTCGTTCCGAGAGTTTAGCCCCATTTCCCTTGTTTCAGCTTTGTCATGTGTCATTTAACACATTTATGTTGCGTTGGTTCGGTTGGTTCGGGTTCGGAGTGGTCGTGGTGAGAATTGAGACACTTAGTCTCTTAAATAAGCTAAATAGTTGGAAAAGTCAACCCGGAGTTGACCAGTAGGTAAACGACCTCGGAATGTAGATTTTATGGCTCAAATAGCTTCTTTAGGTGATTTTGGACTTAGGAGTGTGTTCAGAATTTGGTTTTGAGATCCGATGTAGAATTAGGCTTGAATTGACGAAAGTTAGTTTTTGGCGATTTTCGGTCGGCAGTGGAAAATAGGCTATCGGGGTCGGAATAGAATTCCGGAAGTTGGAGCAGGTTCGTTATTTCATTTTGGTTATGTGTGAAAATGTTCAGGTCAATCGGATGTGTTTTGGATGGTTTGGGCATCCTTGGTGAAATTTAGAAATTTCAAAGTTCATAGGCTTGAATTTGATGTGATTTTGGTGTTTTTGCATTGTTTTTGGTGTTTCGAAGGCTCGACTAAGTTTCAATGAGTTTATGGGATGTGTTTGTATGTTTGGTTGAGGTACCGGGGGCCTCGGGGGAGTTTCGGGTGGTTAATGGATCAATTTTTTGGTTTTGGAACTTGGCTGGTTTGCTGGTGTTTTTGCAGCAGAGTTTTACTCTATGTGTTCGCGGAGGAGGGCTCGCGTTCTCATAGAGTGTTTGGTGGAAGGGGGACAGCTGTTCTATGCGTACGCGAGCGAAGGGGTGCGAACGCGGATAGGTGAGCAGGGTGGTCATCGCAAACGCGGGGGTGTGTGTAAGTTCGCATAGAATGTTAGCCGTCTGAGGACCCCAAGTCATTGGCTTATGCGTTCGCGGGTCAGTGGATGCGTTCGCGGAGGCCTGGGGGTAGCTGTGCATCGCGTTCGCGTGCTCGAAGCCGCGTTCGCGAAGAGTAATGTTTTGGGCCTGTTGGAATGTTTTATGCGAACGCGGTCCTAGTGACGCGTTCGCGAGAGTAAATAAACTTGGGCAGAAAGTTTAAGTTTCAAAAACGAGGGTTTTAGGCCATAACTCAAAAAATCCATTAGAGATCTCAGGAGAAGGTGGAAATTGAAGGGATTTTCAGTGGGATTCTTGAGTTAAGTGTTCGTTAATCACATTCGAGTTAATATCATGATTTAGCCTTGATTATTATCATTCAATTTGAGAAATTTGAGTGGAAGTTGGGGTAAAATGGGAGGAAAATTCGGGAATTTCTTTTGATGATTTGAGTGGGCAATTGAGGTCAGATTTTGGCAAATTTGATATGGGTAGACTCGTGAGGGGATGAGGATTCTAGTTTTGTGATTTTTATCAAATTTCGAGACGTGAGCCCGGAGGTCGGGTTTGGCCAATTTCGGGAATTGTGCCCAATTTTGATAGTTTTCGAAGGGGTTTCGTCTCCCTAGCATATTTTGATGTTATTAATCTGATTTTGATAGACTCGGAGCATTTGGGAGCCGATTCGAGGGGAAAGAGCATCGCGGAGTAGTTTTCGGACCGTTTTGATGTAAGTAACGATTGTAACTCTAGACCTGAGGATATAAAACCCCGGTATTTTATATTGTTTTGGTAAATGAGGTGACACACATGCTAGGTGACGAGCGTGTGGGCGTGCACCGATAGTGATTGTGACTTGGTGTGTCTCGTAGTGACTATTAAGCCGCGTATTCGGTTTGAAACCTTATGATATCCTGTATTATAGAAACTTATACTTGTTTATGGGCTGTAAGCCGTATTTGGGGCCTTTTGCCGACCTATTTAGGCCCTTAGGGGTACTTTTACACTATTCTGATAGAAAATTGGTGAACTCAGTCATGTTTACTACTTATTGTTAGTTTCACTGTTATCACGCTGTTCTAAAACTCTGAGAGGTATTTTGGGCCGAGTCCCGTGAGTTGAGATGAGTTGCCTGAGTGGCTTGTGAGGATGACTGAGTGAGGCCGAGAGCCGAGTACGTGAGGAAAGGTATGGATCGGGCTGCACGCTGCAGCAATATCTATTATATGGATCGGGCTGCACGCCGCATCAATATATATTATGTGGACCGGGCTACACGCCACAATAATATAGCGCTTGGGCTGTAGGAGCCCCTCTGGAGTCTGTACACCCCCCAGTGGGCGCAGTCGACTATTATATGGATCAAGCTATATATGTATTGGATCGGGCTGCACGCCGCAGGAGTTATGTGTATTCATGGTACCTGTTGAGTGAGAGTGCTGAGTGTGAGGTTTGACTGTGCTAGTGGAGTCACGAGTGACTGAGAGACCCTATTTATGAGTGATATTTTGCCTGAGAGGCTATAAATAGTGAGATTATTGTTTTTCACTCATTTTACACTGAGTCTCTTTGATAAACACTGAGTTAATGTTTTATGCAAGTTTAAATGGGGGAAACTGGAGTTTGCAAAGTATTTGAAAAAATGTAGACTGTTGACTTACTCTATTTGTTTTCACTGGCACATGTTTTAACGAAATTATCACTTGGAATGCTCGTCACTGCACTCAAGTCCTTAGTTACTTTGGTTACTTACTGAGTTGGCGTACTCACGTTACTCCCTGCACCTTTGTGTGCAAATCCAGGTACCCGATCTGAGCGCTAGCTGATTTCTTTTCTACTCGGAGTCTGATCAAGGATAGAGGTAGCTCCTTGGCATCCACAACTGGCCTTCTTTCCTTTCTTAGACCATCAATTTCTAGTATTCCCTGGATTATACTAGTATAGTCTTGTTATCAGATATTGTATTTACCTCTTTAGATGCTCATGATAGTTGATTCCGGGTGTTGGGACTGTGGTTAGACTTGTTTTTGCGGTATTATTGCAGTTATCTATGTTTTAAACTGAATTCTTAAATGAAATAATTCTACTTATTATTTTAAAAGGAAAGTTTTATATACTACTCTTAGTTGTTGGCTGGCCTAGTTTCACGATAGGCACCATCACGGCCTTTATTGATTTGTGATCGTGACAGATCAGGTCCTAAAGGTTATGTAGTGCAGCCTTTTGTTCCGATTCATCTCGAGGTTAGGGAAGTTGCATCTGAGGAGGAGTGTCTTAGACTTTAGAGGTTCAAGAAGTATCATCCTCCTACTTTTAGTGGCTTAGCTTCAGAGGATGCATATGATTTTCTAGAGAACTGCCATCGCATTCTCCACACCATGGGTATAGTGGAGACGAGCAGAGTTGCTTTTACTATTTTCCACCTGTTTGGAGCAGCGTATCAGTGGTGGTAGGCTTACGAGGAGGATAGCCCGGCCGATGCAGCTTCACTTATATGGACTCAGTTTTGAGAGATATTCTTCAGAGTGTTTGTTCCCCAGACACTTCGGGATGCATGCCACGCAGAGTTTGAGCAGATGTGCTAGTGTATTATGGCTGTGTCAGTGTATGCTGTATGATTCAATGTTTTGTCCAGACATGCACCTGCCTTGGTTTCCACAGTCAAAGAGCGAGTCCGTCAATTCATCGAGGGGCTCAACTATAGTATTAGATTCAGCATAGCTCGAGAGTTGGAGACAGGTACTCCATATCAGAATGTGGTAGATATCACATAGACATTGGAGGGTATGCGGGGCCGTAAGAGAGAGGACAAGGATGGAGGGAATTGCTTCAGATACAGTCATCACAGATATGGTTCTAGTTTTTCATAGAGATGCATCAGTCTTGTTTGATACGGGATCCACTTATTCATATGTGTCATGTTATTACTTTGCTCCATATTTGGATATATCTCGCTATTCTTTGATTTCTCTTGTTTATGTGTCTACGCCTAAGGGAGATTCTATTGTCGTGGACCGTGTGTATCGTTCGTGTTTAGTTGTTATTTGTGGTTTTGAGACCAGAGTTAATCTATCGTTGCTCTGTAATTGTAGACTTTGGTGTTATTTTAGGCATAGACTGGTTGTCACCCTATCATTCTATTCTAGATAGTCATGTCAAGACTGTGACATTAGCTATGGCAAGTTTACCATGGGTGGAGTGGAGGGGTACTTTGGATTATGTTGTTAGCAGGGTGGTATCAATTTTAAAGGCTCAACAGATGGTTGAGAAGAGGTGTAATGCTTATCTAGGCTTCGTGAGAGATGTCAGTACTGATACTCCTACCGTTGAGTCAGTTCCAGTAGTGAGAGACTTCCCAGATGTATTTCCAGCAGATCTTTCGTGCATGATGCTAGATAGGGATATCAATTTGGGTATTGACCTATTTACAGGCACTCAGCCCATTTCTATTCCACCCTATCGTATGACACCAACAAAGTTGAAGGAGTTAAATGAGCAGTTGGAAGAGTTGCTTGATAAGGGTTTCATTCGGCCTAGTGTGTCCCCTTGGGGTGTGCCGGTTATTTTTGTGAAGAAGAATGATGGTTCTATGCGCATGTGTATTGATTATCGGCAGTTGAACAAGGTTACAATGAAGAACATGTAACCATTACCGCGCATCAATGACTTATTTGATTAGCTACAAGGTGCTAGAGTGTTCTCAAAGATTAATTTGTGGTCAGGGTATCTTGAAGACTATCTTTAGGACTCGGTATGGTCACTACGAGTTCCTTGTGATGTCCTTAGGGCTAACCAACCACAACAACATTTATGCACCTGATGAACAGTGTATTTCCGCCATATTTTGATACATTCATCATTGTGTTTATTGACGACATATTGGTGCACTCTCGTAGCCGGTAGGATCATGAGAAACATTTGAGGATTATGATCCAAACCTTGAGAGAAAAGAAGTTGTATGCAAAATTCTCCAAGTGTGAATTCTGGCTTGATTTTGTGGAGTTTTTGGGTCATGTGGTGTCGAGTGAGGGGATCAAGGAAGATCTGAAGAAGATTAAAGCAGTTTAGAGTTGGCCCAAACCATCTTCAGCCATTGAGATTCGGAGTTTCCTTGGGTTGGATGGATATTATCGTTATTTCGTAGAGGGGTTCTCATCCATTGTAGCACCTATGACTAGATTGATACAGAAGGGTGCTCCTTTTCGATGGTCTGAGGAGTGTGAGGTGAGATTTCAAAAGCTCAAAACTGCTTTGACTACAGCCCCAATGTTGGTATTCTCTACGGGTTCGGGGTCTTACACTATGTATTGTAATGCGTCACGTGTTGGGCTTGTCACGATGTTGATGTAAGACGGTATGGTGATTTCCTACGTGTCTCGACAATTGAAGGTCCATTTGAAGAATTATCCAGTCTATGACTTGGTGTTGGCAACTATTGTTCTTGCATTGAAGATTTAGTGGCACTATCTCTACGGTGTCCCTTGTGAGGTCTATACCAACCACCGGAGTCTCCAGCATATGTTCAAGCATAAGGATCTTAATTTGCGAAAATGGAGGTGGTTGGAGTTGCTTAAAGACTATGATATCACTATTCTATACGGGAAGGCCAATGTGGTGGACGATGCCTTGAGTCGAAAGGCGGAGAGCTTAGGCAGTTTAGCATATCTATCGTCAGCAGAGATGACGCTAGCTCTAGATGTTTAGGCTTTGGCCAACTATTTTGTTAGATTGGATGTTTCGAAGCCCAGTCGGGTTCTTGATTGCACGATTTCTCGGTCTTCTTTATATGATCACATCCAAGAACATCACTATGATGACCCCAATTTTCTTGTCCTTGAGGACGCGATTCAGAAGAACGATGCCAAGGTGGTTTCTATTGGAGATGACGGTGTGTTGCAGATTGTTTACCTTGAAAATGGTATTAACAATTATATTTGATTGTGTGGTTCTAAAAATATGTGATTTATTTTAGTGCTAGTTGTTAGGCAATAGGTGCTAAATGTAAGTTAAAAAAATGAGATATGCAAACCAATATTGTAACAAGGCAAGGGCCTCGAGCTTGCTTGAACAAGGGCCTCAGGGTCGAGCTAAGGCAGCTATTAGTAGGCGGTCGATGAAGAAACAATGATACTGGGGCCTCAGGATAGTCTTTAATGGTGAATAATGAGAAATAAATGAAGAACAATTAATGGACATAATAAATGGAAGGCAATAAATCAGTGGAACAATGTTTGACCACGTTTAAGATAGAAAGCATAGAATGTTCTTTGTATTGAATATTCATGTCTCTTAAAAAATTACAAGGGTCCCCTTTATATTGGAGGGTGGAATACCAACATAGTACAAGTTTAATTATGACAAAAGGAAGGCTATTGGTACAACTGTGTAATAGCTCAGTACGGACTCGTACTATTCTTGCAGGCCTTGTTAGCTCTAATCACGTGTCTTTGGGAGTTTCCCACCTTTCCATGATGGTCGTCGATTTGTACTGCTCCGAGGTCGGGCATAGTGAACCCTCGATATGCTCCCTCGAGGGATTTACCTCGGGATTTATTCTCAGACTCCACTCCGATCCAATCAAGACCGGGCTTGGAACGCCGTAGAAGCCTTAAAATCGGCCTTCCCTGGCTTTGACCGTATAGAGATAGTCCCTGCGTTCCTTGGAATGAAAAGAAAAGGAACGATTTGAATTCTCCAACTCTTCAATGCTTCCATCATTATGTCAGTTAAGTGAAGCAAGCGATTGACGTGAAAAAAAGAGATGCTCAAAAGTCACGTTCGCACAGCTCTTGAAAAGCCTCGAATTGATTATGGCGGTTGGCTGTCTTTTGGCTTTCCCCAATGCGCACGACTGGCCCCTATAAATACTCCAACCCTTAAATCCTTAACCTTTACTTTTTATCATATCTTCAAACTTTCAACGATTCTTCTTACTTCTTTCTTGTGTTCATCTCCCAACTAGCTTCTTCCTTCTCTTCTGAAATCTTTTAGCACAAATGACTAAGACCTCTAAAACTATTCCTCAAGATGTAAAGCTTCTTCATCTTCACGGTCGTCTAAGGGAAAGGAAATAGTGCCTCCTCGTCTCGAGGAGTGCATCCTCAGACCCTGTGAAACGTCCGCCGATTTCAAGATTGACAAGCCTTCTTCGAAGCTGGGATGACGTGAACCCATGTCCTGATATATTAGCCTGATAACAGACACCGAGAAGGTGCAGGTTGGTTGCCGCTGGGGGGAGGCGGTGCAAGTGGAAATTCCCTCTCGGGAGGAAGAAATAACGACACATAAAGCCGGCTTCCTCAGTGTATACACCTATCCGTTTACCCTAGGCCCGGTAGAGCCATCATCGCCATCGATAGACCCCGTGATCCTCGATTTCTGCAGGAAATATCGAGTGACACTCGGCCATATTCATCCATCATTTTGGCGCATTGTTTATATTATTAGGAACTTTGCAAACATGGTCGAGGGGATGCCTTTTACCCTCGACCATCTGATTAGAATGTACAGTCCTCGACTTTATCGGGGCGATTTGATAAGCTTCAATGTTGGGACTCGAGGTTCTCTTTGCTTGCACCGACGAAGAAAGGGACAAAGGGTGGATGAGCCGCTTTGTCCATGTTAGGACCTCGGATCTAATTCTCGTTGAAAGGATGCCATTCCTTGAGGAATGGAATATGAAACGTAAGTGAATATGTTAATTAAGTTTTCCTCTTTCCTTTGGACCAGCTTCCCCTCGAACTAACTTCCTTCGATGATGCAGCTGTCGTGTGGTATCCTAGAATGATTAAGGATCTCTCGGGCTGGGTTTGCCAGCTCGGTTTGACCTGCCCGTATGTTAAGCGCGTATGGCACGACCTGTCAAAGGCTCGATAGGAAGCTAAAAATCATGGTGAGGTTTTGCTCCTGCCGTACTCGAGCTTCTTAAAAGGGACATTCTCTGAATGTATCCTCATTTATTGTGTCTATGTTTTGTGTTTGTACTGGTCTAGGAGAGGCCTATTTGATGAGAGAAGCACCGCCTGGGAAGAAGATACCAAAAAACCCAACAAGGAGAAAAAGAGAAAAAGGAAATTGCCGACTGAGTCCTCGAAGACGAAGAATGATAAAGCTAAAAATTATAAGGTTGATTCAGCGGCCTTAACTTCGGAAGTAATAGAGAGCCCCCGATTTGGGGGTGAAGAGAAAGATGACTCCCGCTAGCACCCATGGGGAGAGGAAGCATGATTGCATCGAATCTTGCTGAGCCGATGGCTGCCGAGCCAAAGGCTTCTAAACTAGAAGTTGCTGATGTTGTCCCAACTCGGGCCGAAGAGGCTCTCGAGGGTGCGTCAGATGATGTCCCTAAGCTGGTTGACGACCAAAATATTCCCCGAGCCGAGGGGAACTCGGTAGATGAGCTCAGAGAGCCCAGTCCTGAAGCTCTCCGGAGGCAAGATAAGGCCCCGATCGTTCTAGCCGGGGTTATTGATGTATGTGATTATCCACCGGGTCTGACATTCACTCCGAGGGAGATACAGGATGCCCATAATAGAGAGACTTCCGATGCAGGGGCTTCCCTCGAGGAAAATGACGTGTTTGAAGGACTCTTCACTGGGGTCGAATAAAATCCCGAGCTTAACGCCTCACTCATCTTCGAGGAAGCCGAGAGGCTCTGCAAAAAGGTAGTCTTTTGTCGACTATGCTTTGAGCTCTGATCCTCATCTTTCTGATTTTGTTCTTTTGAACTTTTAGGCCATAGTGCTTTATACAATCAGATCTTTGTTGAGTCCCAAACTGAATTGACCCGCTATAAGGAAAAGTGTAGGAGGCTTTCATCAGAGGCCGACGAGCTCAGAGCTCTTTTTACCAAAAAAAAAAAGGAAGAACTTCATGACCTTCGGGCTCGTTTGGAGACGGTATCTCGAGAGCGGACCGATCTCACTGAGCAGGTAATACAGTCTTCGTATGTTTACGTGTTTGTCCGACTTTAGCATTTAACACCTTTGGGTTGATTTTTGCAGCTTGAAAAGAAAAGTGCCCTGATGAGGGAGGGGCTCAGAGCCAGGGATACCGAGGTTCTCGAACTCAAGCAGTGTGTGGATGAGATAGACACCGAGAGAGATAACCTCCGAGGGAAGTTGACCTCGGTTGAGAATCACCTTCAGGACGCAAGGGAGAAAAGTGATAAGTATAAGAATCTTCATGCTGAATCGGTCGCCGCACTATTTGCATCCAAGTCCGAAGCAGATGCGCTCATATCCTCGTACCGAGAAGATGGTGCTGCTGCAAATGCTCAAGCCAGGAAGGTATCTGAGGAGGCCGAGCTTGGACTGAACCGAGTCTTGGAGCATGCCCGATTAAGATATCGAAGACAAGCTCTCGAGGATGTACATGCAGGGGGCATCAATTTGTCTACTGAGATTGAGAAGGTGAAGGCCATAGAGGAAGAATCGGCAACTCTGATCTCTTCCGATGATGGTTCAACCAGTGATTCGGCCAGTGGCTCGGAGGATGATGGATATGAAGGTGAAGACCCTGTGGGGGAGGAGGCCATTGGTGTTCCGGGGGCCGAGGGCCAAGCCGTTGAAGGCACAACTTCTGAGGGAGCTCCGTCCGGTCAAGTGACCCCGGCGGTAGATTAGGTTTTTATTTGTTCATTTTTTGTGTAAGGGCTCCAGGCATGAGCCTTGCAAATATGCCTCTATGAACTTTTATTATATATATATATATAAAGATCTTTGTTTTTCATCATTTCTTGTCTTTCTTTTCCTTTTTGAAATATTTTGATGCTTGTCGATAACCAGTCCGATGTGTCGGGCTTATAATATAAACCCCCCGGGTTTTCGTGCTTGATGAGTAATCGATAGTAGTCGACCGTTTAGGGTTCGGTCCTCGATTTAAGCTTGAATCGGGGCTATCAATGTCACGACCCAAAATCCTAATTCAGGTCGTGATGGCGCCCAACAACGGGGTCTGGCAATCCAACACTAATGTCACTAAGGATTCTTTCTTATTCGATTAACCATTTCACCATATACTAAGTTAACAAGTTTAAAACACAATGTCGACAGATAATTAACCAGTTTTAATCCAAAAGCAGCCGTAAGGAGGCGTGAGCCAAAAATATGTACAGTCTATAATCCGTGATGACTACTACGCGTGTGCCAGGAATTAGTGTCACGAGTACTGCGGACATACTAACTGGATATACAAAATATAAAAATATACAATTCCCACTGTCTGAAATAAATAGACGGGAAAATAAGCAAGAGAAACTCCATGGTGCTGCTGAGGGTCGTCAGGAGGAGCGGCTCACCGTGAAGTCAGATCCACTATATCAGAATCTACCTCCGGTGTGATAACCAGATTCACCAGCCTCAGAACCTGTACAATTAAGTACAGAAGCGTAGCATGAGTACATAAATAAATATGCACCCAGTGAGTACCCCGTCTAATCTCGAAGAAGTAGTGACGAAAGGTCGACTTGACACTCACTAAGGTCCAACAGTATAATATAACATGGTATAATGAAAAATGGTAGGCAGGTAAGACCGTGAATAGCAATTACGTGTAAAGCACAGGAATCCAAGTAAATATTGAAAGTAACTAACAATTTCCTCTTTCTTTCCCCCCATTTATCTGTCAAGTCAATAACCACGAAACAATACAAAATAGTCATGCACACACAGTAATAAGGCAACCGGCCGGAGTCATAAGGATAATATCTATGCACTGCCGAGTATCGAACGGCCCGTCCCATAAGTGCATTCTTACCATAGTATAATCTCACATGTGCACTGCCGAGGGTCGAACGGCCCGAACCACAAGTGCACCTTTCAATCCGCCGTGGCGTACGGCCCGCTCCCATGAGAGTGGGGGAAGTCACTCTCCGCTCGCGGAAGGTAAATTGCGAAGCGGTCACATGCACACACAATAATTCTAACATTTCCTTTCCATAATCATTTTCTTCCAATTTATCAAATTTCATAAATCTCAAGGAATCATACTATATACATCAGGAATTCATAACATATAATTCATTACAAGGAAGAATCTAAACCATGCTGTGGTCCTAACTACCAGGACGTAACAATAGTAGCCGCTACGTACGGACTCTCGTCACTTTGTACGCACGTAGCCCCCAAACAATTACACATAGCATACAAATCACCTATGGGGATAATTCCCTCTTACGAGGTTAGAAAAGAGACTCACCTCGTGTTGAATCTACTCCCCGGACCAAGAACTCTCGAGGACTCAAAAATCTTCAGTAGCTAGGTCGTGGAGCAGTTTTCCCAAGCTCCCAAGGTCTCTAATGGAGGAAAGAAATGGAGGAAATGGGCAATTCCCGTGTTTAAAAATAACACTGCCCAGCTGCCCCTTGTGTGCAATCGCAGCTGGGACAGTGCAATCGCACAAGCCAAATGGACAGGACCCCTGAAAGTCCACTGTGCGACCGCGGATGGGGGCATGCGATCGCGGAAGGCTAGCTGGGCTAGACCTATGCGATCGCGGGGGATGGGGTTGCGATCGCGGAGAGTAATCAGTTGGGCCAGGCCACAGCCTAACCCACTGCGAACGCGGACAGACCTGTGCAATCGCACAAGTTATTTTCTCCCCCTGCCAACTCCTCCTATGCGATCGCATTAATGCACCTGCGATCGCACAGAAGGAAACCAGACAGGAAAAATCTGGTGTTTTGGAATTAGCTCCGAGGGGTTCAAAACTCACCCGGGCACCTCGGGACCCCGTCCAAAGGCACTGGAAAGTCTGTATTCATGATACGGACTCGCTCGAATTTTCAGAACGTGAAAAACAACAACGAAACTAAGAATTCGACCCCAAAACCAAATTGAATCAAACTTTGAACTTAAAGTTCTAGAATTTGCTTTCAATGCGCCGAACCAACCTATACCACTCGGAAAGGCCCTAGAAAGTCTGTATTCATGATACAGACTCGCTCGAATTTTCGAAACGTGAAAAACAACAACGAAACTAAGAATTCGACCCCGAAACTAAATTGAATCAAACTTTCAACTTAAAGTTCTAGAATACGCTTTCAATGCGCCGAACTGACCTATACCACTCGGAATGACACCAAATTTTGCAGGCAAGTCATAAATGACATAACAGGGCTATTCCCGGTCTCGAAATTCCGTTCGGACCTCGATAACATAAAACCAAGTTCCAAACCAAATTTCAAACTTAAGGAAATTCTTATTTCTATATTGGGCGCCAAAATGCTCCCGGGTCATCGAAAATCTATCCCGAACATACGCCCAAGTCCGAAATCATCATACGAATCTACTGGAACTGTCGAAACCTGATTCCGAAGTCGTTTGCTCAAAATGTTGACCGAAGTCAAACTTGGCCAAAAAGGCCAATCTTAAGGAACCAAGTGTTCATATGGCACTCTAAACACTTCCAAATCCTGAACCACCAGTCCCCGCAAGCCATAAATCACAAGGAGTCTTTATGGGAAGTCTCATTTAGGTAAACGGGGTCCTAATACGCAAAACAACCGGTCGGGTCGTTACAATCGACCCTTTGGTTTTAAGGCATTGCCTCTTAGGCTGTTTTTGATTTGGCTATTAGGCTCTTTGCACATTGTCCATTAGGAACTTACGCATTGGCCCTTAGGCTTTTTAGTCTGGCCCTTAGGATATTACACATTGGCGCTTAGGCTTTTTAGGTTGGCCCTTAGGGTCTTACGCATTGGCCATTAGGCTCTCTAGGCCGGTCCTTAGGCTCTTTAGATTGGGTCGATGCGACCTCTAGTATGGCTATAGTGTTTCCCTCATTTTGGGTGAGGATTTTTGAAGTTTTTTGTATTTGTCTGACTCTTTGACGGCTCGATAAGAACCTCGATTATGAGTCGATATGTGACGACAGTTGAGTACCTCGGGAGGTTTACTCGGAGGCTAATTTTTTGAAGACTTTCCATTGAAGGCTGATTGTTTCAAAGCTATTTTATTGTTCAGAGCTGATATAATCGAAGCTCCTTTTCTTATGCCGAGGGTAGCCTGCTTAACCGATTTTTTTCGAAGTATTTTTGAAGTAATTAAAGGCATGTGGTTTGTGGCAGCAGTCAGACGTCTCCGAGCAGCATTAATTCGGTCGTAGCCTTTTAATTCGACCGTAGTATTTATGTTTTGCCGTAGCCTTTAGTCCCCGGGTTAGGTGACCTTGGCATCTATATCGAGGGTATGCCTTTTTAGGGGTCTTACAATTTCGAATATATAGCCTTGGCTTGAATATCAGGGTTATGCCTTTTTAAGGTCTTATAAATTTGAGTATGCCTTGTTGAGGTTTTATAAACTCGGTATTGCCTCATCGAGGCCTTATAAGTTTGATGTCGCCTTATTGAGGTCTTATAAGTTTGATGTCGCCTCATTGAGGTCTTATAGATTTGGGTATTCCTTGTCGAGGTCTTACAAATTCGATGCTGCCGTACTGAAGCCCTACGAGCTCGAAATTGGCTCGTCGAGGTCTTACATGTTCAAGTTTTTGATGGCTCGATAAGTTTCCTATCGATGACGGTCCCTGAGTGCTCGAGGATTTTTTTCCCTTGAGCCGTTTTTGCGTGGAAACAATAAACTTCTTTAAAGCACAAAGTGTTTTGACAGGAAAAGAGACTTCTTCGATTACTTGATGTATGTGAACATGTTTTTCCCTTTGGAGGCTCGAATGTTCTAAATGGACACGGTTCATTTGACCGTTTGGCCCAATACAATACTCTCCTATCGAGGCCCTCTTAGGCATAACTTGAGTCTTTAGAGAAGATAACCTCCGAGGGTGATGCCCCCCAATATTTGAGATTGATTGAAGAGAAGCCTTGAATACTTGATGAGTTCTCCTCAGGTAGAATATAGGTGTTGCCTCGTTAAAAACCTTGCCCGTAAAACCCTTTTGGGATAAAACTTGATCGAAGGGAAAAAAGAGTGCAGGGCATGCTTTAACACCCAAGGTCTTCGAGTCGAAGGGTGTTTCGGCGTCTCCCATCGAACGCTTGTAAAAAATTAGTATGAAACACAAAATGAGAAGGGAGAAGGTTATACCTTAGCAATAATAGCGTTTGAGCATCGAGATGTTCCTGTTGCTTGGTAGTTTCTCGCCTTCCATGGTGCCAATTTTGTAGGACCCTTTGCCTACTACTCTGAGGACGCGGTACGGTCCTTCCCAGCTCAGGCCTAGTGTAAAGACTCGTAAAATTTCTTGCTTAAAATAATTCCCGAACGAGTCCCCGAGTTGTTTTTACTGTGGAAATTCCTAAAACGGACCTAATTTGAACAAAAAGTACCCCGGGAGTCAAAGAATTAAATTTTCCAGAAATTGGGTGTTATGCGACGCGCTATGCGATCGCATAACGTGTATGCGGACCGCATAGTTGTCGCATACACGGGCAGATCACTGCGCAACTGAAGGATAATTATGTGGTCCAATCTGCGACCGCATTTCGATTCTGCGGACCGCATAGCTGTCGCATTATTGCCTTTGATTTTTGGGGAGGGGTTTTATGCGACGCACTATGCGATCGCATAACGAGTATGCGGACCGCATAATGGTCGCATACCTGGGCAGATTATTTCCAAATTTTGGTCCACCTGGGACAATTCTGCGGTCAGCTCTGCGGACCACATGTCAGGAATGCGATCGCATTCCTGACCGCATATTTGACACGGGCTTTTAATTTTCCAAACTTTTATACCCGACCCCAGCTTCATTTAACCCCTACCCCCTTTCATTTTAACTGGATTCTAAACAAGATAGAGAGAAGAAAAAGAGAGTTCTTGAGAGAGAAGGTTCCAACATCACTCAAATTGATTTTCCAAAATCACTCAAGCCTGGATATTATCGAGTAATCAGTCATCTTCTTTTCTAAAAGGTAAGCCTTCACTCTAATCCTCCCAATTTCTCAGATTTTGGATGGGAATAAAGCACTCATGGGTTGGTTTTGAAAAATGAAAGATGAAACCTTGCATGAATGTGAATGTAACTCCGTAACCTAGTAATGGGGGAGACGAACTTGGGTAATTATGCACAAAAAGGGGGTTAGTAACCTAAGGGATCGCATAGTGTTTGATGAAATGCTTAATTGAATTCGAGGTTCCTAATCCTAAGTGAAATAGGTCACATTGTGGAATAGATTGACGGTGCCCGGCGATCCGGTGAATTCTGATAGAAATTAAAAAGGGAAACTCGAATCCAGGTATGTATGGCTAACTTTAACCTTTATAAAATCGCTTGGTGGTGTCTGAGCATACGGTACGTGTATTGGTGTGAATATGTGCAAATGGTTGTTCAATTTTGTTGAAGCGTGAAGTGTATTCCTTGTCTTTCTTTAGTTGATCACCACACTACCATGCTATGTGAAATGATGCTAGTAGGTTAATGAATCCAAGAGTATGAATGTATATGCTAAAGGCTGTGTAACAAGTAACGAAAAGGAGTTGTGGTGTGATGTAATTGAACTAAACGGCTGTGGCAATATCGTATATGATTCACTGTTTGGTAAGGTTTATTGTGGCACGATTTTTGTTATACGTATTGTGGGTTGTAAAGAAGCTATATTCCTATTGCTGAAATTTTCTGTGATTGAATTGTGAACTGTCATTGTTGATATGAGATATGATTGTCTAGTGGGATCGGGTTACACGCCGCAACAGGAGGGATAAGGGTGATATGTGAGAAGTGATAAGGGTGAGATGTGATTGTCCGGTGGGATCGGGTTACACGCCGCAACAGTAACATAAGAAATGACTGTGATTGTCAGGTAGGATCGGGTTGTGCGCCGCAACAGAAGAAATAAGGGTGGAATGTTGAGAAGGGATAAGGGTGGAATTGTGATTGTGATTGTGATGAAGTGAGAATTGTGGAACTTCCATTGTGTTTCTTTCTATATCTTTGTGCAGTGATTGTGTGACTCTCTGTCTGTCTCTTGCCTGTGCATTGTTGAGTTTACTTAGAGTAAAGTTTGTTCATACATACCAGTACAATTCAAATGTACTGACGTCCCTTTTGCCGGGGGCGCTACATTCTTGTGATGATTGTAGGTGGTTCTATAGCAGGCACTCCAGCCCACCAACAGTAGTGCCTCCTCTACGTCCCATCAGCTGTTTTGGTGAGCCCCTTTCCTCTCAGGGCCCTGTGTGGTTCATGCCACCTCTTCTTCTGGATTTTCATTTTGGTATTTGTGTAGGGTATAGCCGGAGCCTTGTTACGGGCAAGTATTATATAACTCCTTTGTACTCTTAGAGGCTCCGTAGACAGGAAATGTGGGTTATGTACATATGTATTTTGGGCAGTATAACTTGTAGACCACGTAAAGTAAACCTGTATGTTATGTATATTTTGTAAGTATTGTACCATATGTGGGTAATGACAGAAATCTAGAATTTGATTCCAGGTTGTAAGAATGCGTTTAAATTATCATTGAATAATGTACATTGTAATCACGTGGTAATATGTGGGATGGAAAAGGGAATGCAGGTCCGCTTGACTGGGGCTACCCGGTCGAGTGCCGGTCGTGTCCCTCAGTTTTGGGGCGTGGCACCTAGCTTCTCTTTATTTGGGTTTCGAGTGTTGAGTGTGACTTTCCTTAGGACTAAGTCCCCGACTGCGAAGTGTCAGAGGTTTGTCCTCCTGTTATAGTATCTTTCGATCCTTTGTTTTTGGGCGGCCATTCGAACAAGTGAAGCCTCTCGCTTTTCATCTTATAGTTCGAGGGAAGTAGTCATGGCCTTGTTGTTTGAGTCCTTGGTAGCATGTCGAAATCTAGAGCTTGGCTCCCTGACCTCGACCGACATCAAAGCCTCGAACCCATATACCAAAGAGAACGGTGTCTCTCTTGTACTTGTCTTCGAAGTCGTTCGATATGCCCATAGTACTTCGGGCAACACCCCTCTCCATTTTCCCTTCGCATTTTCTAACCTCTTTTTTGAATGATGGTTTTGTTTGTGGACTCGGTCTTTCCATTTGCGCATGGGCGGTAGGGTGTTGATAGGATTATTTTGATTTCATGATCTTCGAGGAACTTCGTCACCTTGATCCCGATGAACTGTTTCCCATTGTCACATGTAATCTCGGAGGGGATCCCGAATCAGCATATGATGTGGTCCTAGATGAAGTCGATGACTTATTTTTTTCTTATCTTCTCGAAGGCCTGTGCTTCCACCCATTTCGAGAAGTAGTCAGTCAAAAACATGATAAATCTAGCTTTACCTGGTGCTGTATGTAGGGGGCCAACGATATCAACCCCCCACTTCATGAACGACCACGGTGATAAGATTGAATGTAGTTGTTCGCCGGGTTGGTGAATCATTGGTGCGAACCTTTGGCATATATCACACCTTTGAACAAATTCCTTGATGTCCTTATCCATGTTGTCCCAATAGTAGCCCGCTCTGATCATCTTTCGAACTAAAGAATCGGCACTGGAACGATTTCCACAGGTGCCCTCGTGGATTTATCGAAGGACATACTCGGTGTCCCCCGGTCCCAAGCATACTGCTAGGGGTCCGTCGAAGGTCCTCCTATATAGAGTTCCATTCTCGTCGAGTGAAAATCGAGCTGCTTTGGTTCCAAGGGTCCTCGATTATTTTGGGTCCGTGGGCAGCTTCTTGCTTCTTAAATAATTGATGTACTTGTTTCTCCAATCCCACGTCAGATTTTTGGAGTTGATCTCGGCATGGCCTTCTTCAATCACTGATTTGGATAACTGAATAACAGCCCCGATGAGTATGTCATCTTCTTCGATGAATGATCCCAGGTTTGCGAGTGCATCAGCCTCGCTGTTTTTCTCTTGAGGTATGTTGACCACAATCCATTCTTTGAAGCAATGCAATGTGACTTGAAGTTTGTCTAAGTATCTTTGCATCCTGTCTTCTCGAACCTAAAAGCTCCCATTTACTTAGTTTACTACCAGAAGGGAATCACATTTTGCTTCAATTAATTTTGATCCTAGGACTTTGGCCATCTCGAGACCTGCAATCATAGCCTCATACTCGGCCTCGTTGTTAGTCAACTTTTTAGTTTTTATATATTGTCTAATCATGCCGCCCGTATGTGGTATCAGAACTATGCCGAATTCGGACCCTCTCAAGTTTGAGGCACCGTCAATGAATATGTTCCAAACCCCTGATGATGTACCCATTTTTAGTAGAAGTTCTTTCTCTACCTCGGGCACAAAGGCGGGCGTAAAGTCGGCCACGAAGTCCGCCAAAATTTGGGACTTGATAGCTGTTCGGGGTTGATATTCGATATCATACCCTCTGAGTTCAATAGCCCATTTGGCCAATCGGCCTGATAATTCGAGCTTATATGTAATATGTTTCGAAGTGGATATGCTGTTAAAACACACGATGACATTGAAAATAAGGCTTTAATTTTCGAGATGCACTTATTAATGTAAGAGATAATTTTTCTAAGTGTAGATACCTGGTTTCAGCATCTCCCAGGGTCTAACTTACGTAATAGACAGGTAATTGCGCACCTTGTTCTTCTCGAACCAACACGCTACTTACTGCTACCTCGAACACGGCTAAATACAAGTATAGTGTTTCACCCTCATTCGGGGTGTGGAGCAAAGGCGGGCTTGAGAGATACCGCTTTAATTCCTCTAAGGCGCATTGGCACTCTGGAGTCCACTCGAAGCTGTTTTTCTTCTTTAGCAAGGAGATAAAGTGATGGCTACGATCTGATGACCTCGAGATGAATCGGCCTAAAGTCGCTATCCGTCTGGTCAGCCGCTGTACGACCTTCACATTGTTCACCACCGTGATTTCTTTGATGGCCTTAATTTTTTCGGGGTTGATCTCGATTACCCTGTTCGACACCATGAAGCCTATAACTTTGCCCGATCCTACTCCGAAGGCACATTTCTCGGGGTTGAGCTTCATGTTGTAGCTTCTAAGGATATCGAATATTTCATGCAAATGAATCAAATGGTCCTCTATGCGAAGGGACTTAACTAGCATGTCATCAATGTAAACTTCCATGGATTTACCTATTTGATGTTCAAACATCTTATTAACTAGGCGTTGATACGCGCTTGCGTTATTGAGCCCGAAGGGCATTACATTTTAGCAGTATGTACCATGCTTCGTGATGAACGAAGTCTTTTCTCTATCCTTTGGGTTCATTTGAATTTGATTATACCCGGAGTAGGCGTCGAGAAAAGTGAGTATCTCGTGGCCGACTGTGGCATCGATCAAGCGATCGATGTTGGGCAGCGGGAATGAGTCTTTAGGGCATGCTTTGTTTAAGTCTTTATAATCTACAAACATTCTTAATTTATTTCCCCTTTTGGGAACCACTACTATATTAGCCAACCACTCGGGGCATTTCACCTCCCAAATTTATCCTATTTTGAGGAGTTTTGTTACCTCGTCTTTGATGAACGCATGTTTTACCTCGGACTGAGGCCTCCTTTTTTGCTTCACCGGTTTGAACCTGGGGTCGACGCTTAGTCGATGGGTGGTTATTTCTAGCGGGATCCCTGTCATGTCCGAATGGGACCAAGCAAGGCAATCAATGCTGTTAATAAAAAAATGAATGAGTTTTTTCCTGAGTTTGGGGGTTAATCCCGTTCCATTGTACACCTTTCGATCTAGGAGATGTTCGATCAAAGGGGCCTGCTCCAACTCTTCGACCGTTGATTTCGTTGCATCCGATTCTTTGGGGGAAACCAAGGTTCGAAGAGTGAGGAAGTCTTCTTCATCATTCTCGTTTGATTGCTCGCAAGCCACTTGTTCCTCGGGGGTGTGCCCGTTTTTTGGCTTGTCCGGAACGGGGAGAGTTGATGTTGGTTCCACATCGTGTACCACGAACATCTCCTTCGCTGCATGTTGCTCTCCATATACTGTTTTTACACCATCCTTTGTTGGGAACTTTATCATCTGATGAAAAGTAGATGGTACTTCCCTCATGCTATGTATCCACGACTTCCAAAGCAAGGCATTGTACCTTATGTCACATTCGATGACATGAAACTTGGTGTCTTGAACTATTCCGGACATGTTGACTGGGAGGATGATTTCCCCCTTTGTTGCTTCATTTTTCATGTTGAATCCATTGAGGGTTCGAGATGTGGGTATGATCTGATCGAGCAGTTCAAGCTGTTCCACCACATTTGACCTGATTATATTGGCCAAGCTACCTGGATCCACAAGCACACGTTTAATTTGAACTTTATTCAAAAGAAAAGAAATTACCAGTGCATCATTGTGTGGTCGAGATAAGGCTAAGACATCTTCTTCACTAAATATGAGAGTATCCTTGGGTATATAGCCCCGAGTTTGCTTCTCCGCTGGGACGGATACTCTCCTTCGTTTGAACACGGGTTCCTCTAGGACGTCGATCCCCCCAATGATCATGTGGATGATGTGCTGGGGTTCTTCTGGTTTGTTCCTCCTGCTTGCCTCTCTTTCTCTAAAGCGGTTCTTAGCTTGATTGCTGAGGAATTCTCGAAGATGCCCCTCATTGATCAATCAAGCCACCTCCTCTTGAAGCTGCCTACAATCCTCGGTCCTATGACCGTGGATGCCATGATATTCACACATTAAGTTAGGGCTTCTTTGGGAAGGATCTGATTATGCGGGTTTTGGACATATGGTATCTCTGATTCTACCCATGGCTGATATAATGTTTGAGACATCGATGTTGAAGTTGTATTCCGACAGTCGGGGTGCCTCCTTTGGCCTTGAATGTCTGTCAAACCCGGTCTTGCTCATTAGTCCCGGGAATTTTGACCTTGACCTATTCCCCGATGATTTCGAGGTATATTCCGCCTCGAAGTATCTCTTTTATCTTTGATGTATGGTTGATATCTTTCTTTGCTTGACCTCAACTCCCTTTCTATAGACCTTGACTCTTTTGCTAGGAGCCTGCTTGGATATACTAAGCCCGAGGGTGCTCCCAATTAGTCGTACTCAACCCTGATCTTTGATTGATATCTGTTGTGTACATCCGCCCAAGTCATGGAGGGATACCCAACCAAGTTCTGCTTTATCTGCTTCAAAGGTATCGAGCTTCGCTCGTTCAAGCCCTGAGTGAAAGCCTGCACTTCCCAGTCATCGGAGACCGGTGTTAATTCTATTGCTCCATCTGAAAGCGAGATACAAATTCCCTTAGCATCTCATTTTCTCTCTGTTTGATTTTGAAGACATCAGACTTCCTCGTCACGACCTTGATGGCACCGGCGTGCGCCTTTACAAAAGAGTCTACCAACATGGCAAACGAATCCAATGAGTTCGGGGGTAGGTTATGATACCACATCATGGCCCCCTTTGATAGTTTTTCTCCAAACCTTTTCAACAATACGGATTCAATTTCGTCTTCCTTTAGGTCATTTCCCTTTATAGCACAAGTGTAGGCAGTAATATGCTCATTGGGGTCCGTGGTCCTGCTATACTTCTTAATATCGGGCATTCTGAACTTCTTCGGGATAGGATTCGGAGCCGCACTCGACAAAAATCGTTTCTGTACAAACTTCTTTGAATCTACACCCTTCAGTATTGGGGGTGCGCCCGGGATAATATCGACCCTAGAAATATAAGTCTCCACTTTTTGTCGTTGGCTTCTATCTTCTTTTCTCCTGATTCAATCCTCTTTGTGAGGTCCTCGAGCATCTTCATTATGGGTGGGTATGTTGCTGACCCGTTGTTACTCAATCTTTTCGGCGCCTGCTCGACTTGAGGAGCCATTTCCGGTGCTGCTGTGCTTGGAGTTTTTTGTTGACTTTGCGGCTGAGCAATAGCCACTTGCTATGCTTGTAACATCTCAAAAAAGACATGAAGGCTAAATTATCTTTCCTCCCGAGATAGATCCTCTGCGCTTCCTGTTGGTTTTCCCGACGCACACTTCCGTTGGTATGAGAGCTTATATCAACATGTTGAGCGTTGCGTGAGCCCACATCGATGGGGATTGGTGCTGGTGCCACCCCAGGGTTTTGCAGTGGTACACCGGTGCCTGAAGCAGCTACACCGTTCTCTCCATGGTCTTCAGGACCGTTGTTTTCGTGTGGAGTCACTGAGTTAGACATTTTTTGACCTGAAATCAAAGGTTCTTGGACAAGAAAAAGTGTGAAGAATAACTTGTGTTTACAGTAAACCAACACTAAAACAATCACTATTATTTTTAGCCCCACGGCGGGCACCAAACTGTTTACCTTGAAAATGGTAGTGATAATTATATTTGATTATGTGGTTCTATAAATATGTGATTTATTTTAATACTAGTTGTTAGGCAATAGATGCTAAATGTAAGTAAAGAACATGAGATATGCAAACCAAGATTGTAACAAGGTAAGGGCCTCGAGCTTGCTTGAACAAGGGCCTCGAGGTCGAGCTAAGGCAACTATTAGTAGGCGGTCGATGAAGAAACAATGATACTGGGGCCTTGGGATATCCTTTAATGGTGAATAATGAGCAATAAATGAAGAAAAAATAATGGACACAATAAATGGAAGGCAATAAATCAGTGGAACAATGTTTGAGCACATTTAAAATAGAAAGCAGAGAATTTTCTATTGTATTGAATATTCATGTCTCTTATAAAATGACAAGGGTCCCCTTTATATAGGAGAGGAGAATCCCAACATAGTACAAGTTTAATTATGATAAAAGGTAGGTTATTGGTACAACTGTGCAATAGCTTAGTACGGACTCGTACTATTCTTGCAGGCCTTGTCAGCTCTAATCACGTGTCCTTGGGAGTTTCTCGCCTTTCCATGATGATCGTCGATTTGTACTGCTCCGAGGTCGGGCACAGTGAACCTTCGATATTCACCGTCGAGGGATGTACCTCGGGGTCGATTCTCATACTCCGCTCTGATCCCATCGATACCGGTCCTAGAATGCCGTAGAAGACTTAAAATCGGCCTTCCCCAATTTTGACTGTATACACAGATGTAGGGCCGATTATATGTGCCCAATGTGGATGGTTTGCGTGAGATGATAATTGAGGAGACCCACAATTCTTGGTACTCCATTCATCCGGGTGCCGCTAAGATGTATCAGGATTTAAGGTAGCAGTATTCATGGAGGAGGGTTAAGAAAGACATAGTGGAGTATGTGGCTCGGTGCCTAAGTTGTCAGCAGGTGAAGTATGAGCATCAGAGGTCGAGAAGTATTCTTTAGAGACTTGAGATTCCTGAGTGGAAGTGGGAGCGTGTTACCATAGACTTCATTGTTGGGCTCCTACGGGCTCAGAAAAGATTTGACGCAGTATGGGTGATTGTAGACAGGTTGACTAAGTCGGCTAATTTTATTCTGATAGTGACTACCTATTCTTCAGAGCAACTGGATCATATCTATATTCGCGAGATTGTTTGACTTCACGGCGTGCCGGTATCCATCATTTCTGACCAGGGCACGTAGTTTACATTGCATTTATAAAGAGCTGTGCATCATGAGTTAGGCACAAAGGTTAAGTTGAGTACAACATTTCACCCCCAGACGGACGGGTAGTCCGAGCGCACCATTCAGATATTAGAGGATATGCTTCATTCCTATGTTATGGATTTCGGGGGTTCTTGGGATAAGTACTTGCCGCTTGCGGAGTTTGCCTACAACAACTGCCTATCGAGTATTCAGATAGCTCCTTATGAGTCCCTATATGGGAGACTGTGTTGTTCTGCAGTTGGTTGGTTTGAGCCTGGTGAGGCTAGGTTATTGGGCACAATTTTGGTTCGAGATGCCTTGAAGAAAGTCAAGTTGATTCAGGATCGGCTTCATACTAGAGAGAAAATTTATGTTGATCAAAAGGTTCGTGATGTAGTATTCATGGTTGGAGAGTGGGTTTTGCTCCGCGTATCATCCATGAAGGGTGTGATGATGTTAGGGAAGAAGGCAAAAGTTGATCCCTAGATATATCAGTCCTTTTGAGATCCTTTAGAGTGTTGGTGAGGTAGCCCACAAGCTTGCATTGCCACATAGCTTATCTGCAGTTCATCCGACTTTCCATCTTTATATGCTTCTGTAACAACTCGACCGGTCATGTTGAGAATTAGCATTCCATTTGGTGGCTTAAGGTCTTGAGTATCTTCTTATTGTGTTTTATGACTTGCATGTGTCGTTGGGCTCGATTTTTGGATAACTCGGGATTTATTTATAAGGATGATTCTCACTTGATAAGCTTTGGTTTGAAATAGTTGACCAAGTTTGACTTTTGTGTGGACAACTCCGGAATGGTGTTTTGATGATTCCAATATCTTCGTATGGTTATGTTGGGAATTAGGATCATGTCCGGATCTGGATTCGGAGGGTTGTAGGTTGATTCGGTGCATTTTGTTGAAAGTTGGAAAGTTGAAAGTTTGGAAGGTTAAGAAGTTTCATCGAGAGTTCACTTTGTTGATATCGAACTTGGATTGCGATTTCGGGAGCTATTTTAGCTCCGTTGTGTCATTTGGGACCTGCATGCAAAATTTGAGGTCATTCCGAGTTGATTTGATATCATTCGACGCGAGTTGTAGAAATTGAAAGTTCATTAGTTTGGTAGGCTTGAATTGAGGTGCGATTCGTAGTTTTTACATTGTGTGATATGATTTGAGTCCTCGAGTAGGTCCGTGTTATTATGGGACTTGTTGGTATGTTCGGATAGGATTCCTAGGGGCTCGGGTGAGTATCTGGGTGGTTTCAGATCATTACGGGCTGATTTAGAGTTGTTGGTTTCTGGTGTGTGAGTTGTCCCGCGATCGCAAAGTGATTCTTGGAGGTCAATGATTTTGCTCATCGTCGATGCGACATTGGGCACGTGATCATGAAGGATTACCTGGTTGTTGTCCACGTTCACGTTGAAGGTTCCATGTTTGCGTAAGGGAATTGGAGGCTAGTAGAATGTTGCTCATAATATTCGCAAGATTTGGTATGCGTTCGCGAAGGTTTGCTGCATCCAAGAGGTGTTTTTCGCGAACGCGTAGCTCATTTCCCAAGGCAGTTATTTTTCTCTCCGTGATCGTGAGGTGTGTTCCGCGATCGCGTAAGAGGGATACCTGGGCAGAATTATATGTACTTTATTTCAAAGGTTTTGTTATTTTAACACTTTTTGAGTTAGAGAGCTCGGATTAGGGCGATTTTCGAGGGGATTTTCACGTTTTGGATTTGGATTCGAGCCGTCCGGAGTTTATTTCACACAAGAAGGTCATTTTAGAGTATTGATTTTGCTTCTTTGAGGTAAGTGTGTATTGGTAAAAAAGAGTTTCACACGTAAGATGATTCTTGACAACTCAGCCAGCTACGTGGACCAAGGAAAATGTGATAGCTGGACATGATTCTATAAAGAGGCACGAAGCAGAAAAGTACGGATCAATAAACCTTCGGGGTAATCAGCTACGGGAAACTCAACCTGATTGAGACAGGGAAGAGACACGATCGGAACAAATCTGGACAGAACTACGGGCAGATTCAGGGATCCACCATTAATGACTCACACGTTACACAACCTTCATGCAACAATTACGGTTATCCTTTGTAACGCCCCATTAATGTAATAATTAGTCATTAATGAGTCATCCTTGCAAGAGATAGACGTTATATTAAGAAATTCCTTATATAAGGGAATAGAATATAACTTGTAATAGACATCTGGACTACGAATACAATACACTTTACTTTTCTGAAGTATCTTATTATCATCCTCTACTTATTCTTTTTTACTTAATATTATTTCCTTGATTATCAGTAACCCGCGTTCATCCTAAAATTAGCTTTGGTCAAACTAATTCTTTGGTTAAACAAGTTGGTTCCGTTACCGGGAATCTGATAATCTTTGTTTGCTTTTCAATCGATATCCTCTAAACTATGTCGAACTCCAACGACAACAATCAACAGAGAGATAGGATTCCATCACCTCTTCCATCCCCAAGAGGTTCAAGGGAACAATCCCAAGAGAGATATAACAACAACAACGATAATAACAACAACGATAACAATAACAATGATCAAACAGTAGAACAAGATCGTATAAAGCAAATGATTGCAGAGTATGTGAGTCAAGCTTTGCAAGAATTTGCAAGGGGATTACCAGCGGCATCACCCACATCACTGACACCACCTCCTAATAACACAATTACCGTGGAAAATCCTCAGTCTGGGTTGGTAAAGTCAGCAAGGGATGACACCCCTAACAAATCTCTTGAAATGAGACCAGGTATGACTAATAACCCTGAATTACAAAATTTACTACTAACCTTGCAAAATCAGGTAAAGGAACAAAACGATCGAATCGAGCAAATTCCTGGAGTACCACCTGTTATCAAAGGCATTGATGTTGATAGATATTCTGAACAACCTTGGAAACCAAGCGCAACACCCTTGCCTATACCCAAGAAATTTAAAATGCCTGACGTTCCTAAGTATGACGGAACAACTGAACCACACGACCATGTGACTGCTTTTACTACTGGAGTAAAAGGCAACGACTTAACAAAACAAGAGATTAAATCAGCCATTGTCAAAAAATTCGGAGAAACACTTACCAAAGGAGCCCTAACCTGGTATTCTCTTCTCCCTGAAAATTCTATTGATTCTTTTGCTGAGCTTGCAGATTCTTTCATAAACACGCTGGTGCAGCAAAAGTTGAGAAAAAAATGGCGGACATATTTAAAATAAAGCAAGGAGACATGGAACTACTCCGTGAATTTGTAGACAGGTTCTAGCAAGAAAGAATGCAATTACCCAGGGTACCTGTTAATTGGGCAGCCATGGCATTCACAAGTAATCTAAATGACAAAAGCTCAGAAGCCACGAGGAGACTCAAAGAAAATTTGAGAGAATTCCCTGCTACAACGTGGAATGATGTATATAACAAGTACAATACTAAACTTCGAATAGAAGAAGATATCATTGCTCGTTCAAAAGATGAAGATCATTCCATATCCAGGCGATCCGAATCAGATAAGAGATCAGGTAAAAACATGTACAATCCTTACTTAGGACCATCGGTATGCGAAACTCGCCCTAGGTTTGAAAATACTAGGTCAGATTATAGACCACTAAGCAGGGATGTAGGCTCATCCTCATCTAGATCCAAAAAGGATCGTGATGAACGACCTAGAGGAAATGCACGAATCGGGGATCATACCTTTAATATAAGTACTCCTGAACTTTTTTCGATATTAAGAAATATGGGAGATAAGGTTAAGTGGCCCTAAGAAATGCGGTCAAACCCAAATAAAAGGAATCCCGATTTCTGGTGTGAATTCCATAATGATCATGGACACAGGACTGCAAATTGCAGATTTTTACAAGGTGAAATAGAACAATGATTGAAATAGGTCTACTTAACAGAATTGTTTAGTGATAAAAGTAAACAAGCATATATGAAGAACATGTAGGAGCCCCCGAAGCCTCCATCTCCAAAAAGAACCGTCAACGTGATACATGGAGGAGAGGAAGTGAACGGAATAGTTTGCAAATTAGCCTCAAAGGTCACAATTACCCACGGAAAGCGGGTTCGAGAACATCCTGATAAAGATAATATAACCTTTGACGATGCAGATTTTTGCGGACTAATGCTCCCCCACAACGATGCTCTGGTAATATCCTTACTCATTTATGATACTAACGTTAAAAGAGTGTTGATTGATCCAGGTAGTTCAGTCAATATCATTCTGCTAAGAGTCGTGGAATAAATGCTCATAGGAAATCAAGTTATCCCAAAGGCACGAGCTATATCAGGGTTTATAACGTGATTATGGGAACTTACATTGATACTAACATGGCTTATAACATGATTATGCGAAGGCCCTGGATCCACGACATGAAAGCGGTACCATCTCCCTTACACCAGGTAATTAAATTCCCTTCAGAATGGGGAATCAGACAGATTAGAGGTGATCAACAGACCTTCAAACATATAAATTCCGTGGTGCATTATAACAAAAGAGTAGAGACGGAAGAATCAGAAGATAGAGAAACCTTCCAGACAGATGTCATCGGTCAAACAGGTACGGAAAACGTTACTGACTAAGCAGGTACGAAAGAAATGAACATTCAAACAGATACGGAAGGGGATACTCAGGAGAAGGTGAATCAAGTCACCACGAAAGATACAGTGGACCACACGAATGTAGATTCCAGACCGGACGTCATTCATGAACCGGAGGAAGACGAGCACATCAAAACAACCACGGAAGAGATCGAAGCTGTTCCATTGTTCGAACAAAAAAACCTGAATAGAAGGTGTATATAGGCACGAGGCTGAGCCCCGGTCGAAGAGGTAAGTTAATTGATTATTTAAAGGCTAACACATATTGCTTTGCGTGGTCCCACTCAGATATGACAGGTATCCCACCAGAAGTAATGACTTATAAACTAAATGAAGATCCATCCTTCGTACCTGTTAAGCAGAAGAAATGAAAGCAAGGACCATTCAAGAACCAAGTGATTGATGAAGAGGTACAAAAACTCTTGAAAATTGTTTCAATACGAGAGGTAACGTACCCAAAATGTTTAGCTAACACTGTGGTAGTACCAAAAAAGAATGGCAAATGGAGAGTATGCGTAGATTATACTGATTTAAATAAAGCAAGCCCCAAAGATTCATTCGCATTACCACATATAGATAAAATGATTGATGCCACCGCATGTCATGAATTGCTAAGCTTTCTGGATGCATATTCTGGTTATAATCAGATTAAAATTGATTCCTCAGACGAGGAAAAAACCTCCTTTATTACGAACATGGGGACTTAATGTTATAAAGTCATGCCTTTTGTCTTAAGAAACGTTGGATCCACGTATCAAAGGATAGTAACCAAGATATTCCAGGAACATCTGGGAAAAATGATGGATGTTTACATCGACAACATGCTGGTAAACTCAACACGAGCGGGAGATCATTTCCAGCATCTCTCTATTACATTTGACATTTTACGCAGGTATAATATGAAGCTGAATATAGAAAAATGCGCTTTTGGCGTAGAATCAGGTAAATTCTTGGGGTTCCTTGTGTCAAACAGGGGAATATAGGTAAATACCGCTCAAATTAAAGCTATAGAAGAAATTCCTGATGTACTAACAAATAAAAAGGAAGTTCAAAGACTAACGGGAAGAATCGCAGCTTTGGGAAGATTTATTTCCAGGTGTTCCGAAAAAAGTTTTAAATTCTTTTCAGTCCTCAAAAAGCAAAATCAGTTCGAATGGACTGAAGAATGTCAACAGGACCTCAAGAATCTGAAGACTTATCTATCAAAACCCCCGCTGCTATCATAGCCAAAGGAAGGGGAGAAACTGTACATCTACCTGGCTGTCTCAGAAATTGCTGTAAGTGCAGTATTGCTAAGAGAAGATAAAGGTAAACAATCTCCTATTTATTATGTTAATAAAACTTTACTAGATGCTGAAACCAGATATCCACATCTAGAAAAGCTAGCCTTAGCTTTAATAATGACATCTAGAAAATTACGACCATATTTTCAATATCATCCAATCACTGTTGTGACTTCATATCCTTTAAGGAATATTTTGCATAAACAAGAACTGTTAGGAAATTAGCCAAGTGGGCCATAGAATTAAGTGAGCATGAAATAATATATCAGCCTAGGACTGCAATTAAGTCTCAAATATTAGCTGATTTTGTCGCTGACTTTAGTAATAGCATTGTCCCTGAAGTGGAAAAAGAGTTACAACTCTTTAACGGTGCTAATCCGAGTCTATGGACCCTATTTAGTGATGGCTCTTCCAATGTAAAAGGCGCCGGCTTAGGCATAGTCTTAATATCACCCACGGGTGAAAAGACACGACAAGCTATTAAATGTTATTCTATAACTAACAACAAAGCAGAGTACAAAGCTGTCTTTGCAGGACTAGAACTCACACGAGAACTCTCAATCGAGGAAATTGTAATCAACAGCGACTCCCAACTGGTAGTGAATCAAATGCAGGGGATTTACATCGCTCGAGAGACTCGGATGCAACAGTACCTGGAAAAGGCACGAGAGCTCGTGAGACAATTCAAAACATGGAAGGTAATACAAATACCTAGAGAAGAAAATGCGGAGGCAGATGCATTAGCTAACCTCGCAGCAGTCACGGAAGTAACAAACAAATAACATGCAATTGTGGTTCATTTATTCCATTCAGCGATCAACCAGGACAAAACTGAGGTAACTTTCAACAATTTAACTTGGGATTGGAGAAACGAAATTCTATGTTTTTTGCAGAATGGTACCGTACCTGAAGACAAGAAAATGGCTCAAGCACTCCACCGTAAAGCTGCACGGTACTGCCTCATTCGCAATACATTATATCGCAAGATGTTCGGAGGGCCCCTAGCTAAATGCCTCGGACCTTATCAAACGGAGTTCATAATGAAAGCAGTCCACGAAGGACACTATGGAAATCACTCAGGGCGAGATCCTTGGTGAAACCCTAATCAGAGCTGGGTATTATTGGACTAACATGGAAGAAGAGGTCGAGAACTTCATATCCAAATCCGACAGATGCCAAAGGTTCGCCAATAACATGCATCGACCAACGAAATTATTGCATCCAATTATATCCCCATGACCCTTCATGAAATGGGGTATTGACATAGTAGGACCTCTTCCCCCAGCTAAAGGACAGGTATAGTTTCTACTCGTGCTAACCGACTATTTTACAAAATGGGTAGAGGTAGAAGAATTCAAACAGGTGCGAGAAAAGGAAGTTAAAAGCTTCTTATGGCGAAACATAATATGCCGCTTTGGTATACCAAAGGAGATCGTGTGTGATAATGGCCCACAGTTCATAGGCTCACAAATCACAGAATTCTTCGAAAGCTGGCAAATCAAACGGATCACTTCAACGCCATACCACCCCGTGGCTAATGGTCAAGCAGAATCAACGAATAAAATCATCATCAACAACCTGAAGAAGCGGCTAGATAAAGCCAAAGGAAATTGGCCTGATGAGTTACCAGCGGTACTATGGGCATACAGAACAACTTCAAAAATAGCCACGGGAGAAACTCCGTTCGCACTTGTCTATGGCTCAGAAGTCTTAATACCTGTGGAAATTGGCGAACCAAGCATAAGGTTTATAACAGCCACGGAGGAAGAAAACGAAGACGAATTGAGGACTAATCTAGATCTCCTTGAACCACGAAGGGAAGCAGCGCTAATACGGATGGCAGCTCAAAAACAAATCATAGAGAGTTATTACAACCGTAAAGCTCATCTCAGATACTTCAAGATTGGGGACTTCGTCCTCAAAAAAGTCTTTCAATCAACGAAAGAAGCAGGCGCAGGAAAGTTGAACCCAAATTGGGAAGGACCCTAAAAAGTCTGAGGCATAGCTGGAAAGGGCGCCTACGAGCTGGAAGCTATGGACGGCAGAATCCTACCGACATGTTGGAATGCCATCCACTTGAAGAAGTACTACTTCTAAGGAAACGAAGTACCCTCGGTCAGGTATCACACGTTCGATTTTATTTTGAACATTTTAAATTTTACGAACTTTTTAGATGATAGGCATAAAGCCAACCCATCACCAGATAATGATATAAGACCTACAAAGACGCGAGGAAGTAACACAATTCCCGGTCTAGGGTTACACTTTCTGATGGACGTTTTAAAGGGTTAACCAGTCATCATCTAAAAACTATATACCTTGGGGGACTATACAGTATGGGGTCTAGAGTCCCGCACGTTTTTCCCTTTCAGGAAAAGGACCACAAGGAAGGAATAATCAAGTGCTCGAGATTTCATTTTTCAAAGCTCAAACACTTGGGGGACTATACAGTATGAAAGGCTAAGACGAAGCAAAGAAGACTATCAGAAAGTCAAAGCTCGAGCCTGAAGATCCATCTACCCAACAATTCAAGTGATAAAAGCAGAATCGAATGAGCTGAAAACTCAAATGCAAAGCCTAATTCAAAAAACCTTCGAACAATATTCGGGTTGAAAGGCAAAATATTAGCCACGAGGAAGAAGTGCACATCTTTATACTTAATCAAAATTGTTCTAACCAAAAAATAGTTAGGGTTAAAAGATCATCATCACTGTACTCATTCAAAAACTGTTGTGATTAAAAACAATTACGAAATCTTTGTACTCATATAGAAAACTGTTATCAAATAAAATAGTTACGGATGAAAGATCAAAATCCTTGTATTTGTTCAGAAAACTGTTATCAAATAAAACAGTTACGGATGTAAAAGCATTTCCTTCGTACTTATTAAAAACTGTTATCAACAAAAACAGTTGCGGGTGAAAACCCCAATCTTTATAAAAACTGTTACGAACGAAAAATAGTTGATCCCTTGTATTAATTTGAAAAAAACTGTTACATATGAAAAACAGTTACGAAATACAAGTGTATATCAAATCTGTTAAATAAAAACAATTGCAACATGAGTTTTAGACGATAATCAAACACATGTAAAATGTCGTGGAAGTTCAAACAAAAAACATTCCTCAGAAACATTCTTAAACATGTGAAAAATTCCTATCACTCTATTGCATTATTACACCATCATGAAGTTGAGACGTCTTCTTCATTAAGTGTCAATCATAAAGGGACCTCTTTCATAAACAAAGCCCACTACAAAAAGGCTCATATTTTATACAACACCGTGCCTACTATGAAAAGGTACGAGTGATTTCAGCATCTTCATGCAAAAACTCAGAGGTAAAACAGAAACCTCAAAAATTAAAGCATGCAAAAGACTTAAGAGTGAAACAAAAACTCAAAACAAAAAAGTCATACTTGCATATATTCAAAAAGAGCGGCTAAGTAAGAACTAAGTATTAACTAGTACTTAGCCGCGTATAATTTATACATTGAGGTGCCCCTAAGTTGTCAGTTGGGGACTTTAAAAGGTCCAAATATACTCCCGATGGAGCTGGGGGTAACCACCAAGCAAATAAAAAAAGGGGGTGAATCAACAACTTAATCTTCTTGAGGAGGAGGAGTGACTTCTTCACGGGCGGCAGGAGCAGGAGCAGGAGCAACTTGAGACGAAGAGGCGTGAGAAGCAGGAGTCTCACCTTCAGGTGAAGAGAGAGTTTGATCTTGTTGAGCCTTCTCCATGGCTTCCTCGATTTTAGTAATTTCAGCATCAAGATCAAAATCTTCCCGACTCATTTCCGTCAATGTGTCGAGGCGAGAATTCATGTATGCCCAACTAACATCGACAATAGCCGCCTCTTCGAGAGCATCATGATATCTCTCCCATACCTGAAGCTCAGCTCTTAGCCCGTCCTTCTTAGCTTTAGCAGCTTCATGGGCAGCCCTCAAAGGTACAATCGACTCCTCCAGAGATTGAACTTTATCTAAAGCATTACGAAGATCCTCCTGAGTCCGGGTGAGTGACTGCACAAGCTCGCCTGAGTATTCCTCCTTATGCCCCAGCAAATCTTTCAAGCTCCTAACTTCTTCTGAGGCACAAGATAATTGTTCAGCAAACGAAGACTCAAGAATGCTCTCGTCTTTGTCCGCTTGGTTAGAGGAAGCCTTCTCCATTGCAGATTCCGCATCCACGACTCTCAACTGCCACTCCAAGGTACACTTCTGTTCTTCTAAGGCTTCCATGTCGAGCCTCAGGCTTTCATATTGCCCCTTCCAATTCCTTGCTTCAGCATGCCACTCCTTTAGCTCTTGCTCAGTGTTAGAAATCCTCTTCATAAGTTCTATGACTATAAGATTGGTCTACAAAAACGGAAATCAATTAGATTCGATAGATTTCATGTATAAAAATTAAATGAGAGACAACGAATTTTACCTTCAAAGAGGAATGAACGACTTCGTTAGCCCATGTAAGGGCGCTATGGCTATCAAGCTTAGTCCTCTCTTTTGGGCCAATCAAAGGCTTCAACCACACTTCGGGTTGGACATATTTCTTAAAAAGGCTTCCATCAGCCAGAACCTCAATTAGCACTTGCCTCATTTCCCTGCTAGAAGACCCTACTTCTCTAATAGGAGGAGGCACGGAAGCAGGCTGAGGTAAAAGACCCACGGATAATGAAAATTGTGAAGCAGCAGAAATAATAGGCACGGAAACTTGATGGAGTGAAAGAGCCACATGCAAGGCAGCAACGGGAGTAGTAATAGCCAAGGGAGCGGAAGAAATAACAGGAGCAGATGAAAGACCTTCTCTGGATGAAGCGGGAAAAACAACCAAAGGGACGTCATCAATAGCAGGGCCAAAGCCTTCGCGGAACAAGTGATCCACAGACTCATGTACGGAAGAGGGAGAAGCATCTTCAGAGGTAGAGGGTATGACTTCAGGCACGAAAGGCACAACCACGGGTGAAGAGTCATCGTCCGAAATCACCCTCCTTCTTCGTGACTTGTGCACCAAAATGCCCTCCTCTTCTTCTTCTTCTTCTTCTTCTTCTAAGGTTCGAGACTTACTAACCTTCCTCTTCGAGGAAGAAGAACCAGCAATAATTTCTTGGGCCTGAGCCAGAGACATTTTCGGAAAGGACGCAGCAGACACCCCACGAGCGGGAAACCCTATCAAAAGGAAAAAGGTTAAGCGAAAGAGGAAAGAGAGGCTTGAGTAAGGAAAGGAGCGGAAACCAAAGCTTCACTTACCGTGTGTCTTTACTTTCCAACCGTACTTCCCAGAGAAGTACTTCCAAGACCTTTCTTCCAAGGGAGAATCCGACAACAATTTTTCTAACCAATCACGGATACCGGAGACATTCTCAACAGTATCCATGATTGCTGAAGGAAAAAGAAACAGATACGGTGTTAGTAAAACACTTCATGCAGAAAGAAGAAAAATAACAAATGTGAGCAAAAATGTACTCACGTGCACGATTCCACTTCTCAGGGAAGGGAAGATTTTCCTCAACCACTAAACCAGCAGTGGGCACAACAACATACCGGAGGTACCAACCTCTGTCCTTATCGTCTCTAGGGGTTACCAACACTCTTTTACTCCTGGCAGCCAGAGTAAAAATCCCTTGACGAAATAAAGCAGGAGAATAAAGATGAATAAGATGGTTAAAAGTAAAAGGAACCGAGGATGAAATAGCTAAGAATCTGAGACATGCAACAACCCGCCACACAAGAGGACCAACCTGTCCTAAGCAAATTCTGAAGAAACGACAGAAGTCAATGATGATTGGATCGATATGAGGTCTAAATCCTAAAGTAAAAGCGTACGTATAAACAAAAGAATACCCCGTCTTGTAAGACATTATTCTTTGGTTGCTATTCGGAATATAGACAGGGAAATCAGACCTCCAAAAACATTTTCTGCGAACAAGGGAGATCTGACCTTCAGTAATATGGGTAGGGTACCTATCAGCACTATCAAGAGATAACGACTGATCTACAAGGACTTGACTATCCCTAGTAAAGGTAAACTCAGCAGGAATGATTTCGTCTACTCGTGGTTCGCGTAAAGGTCCATGATGATCTCTACCCCTAGATGAAGACCTGGAAGTCCTAGCTCTTGGAGAAACTAAAGACCTTGCAGATGGAGGAGAAGTAATTTGGGAAGAAGAAGAGCCTCTCGAAGGAGTAACACCTAAGCTCGTTAATCTACCACCTCTCCGACTCTGGGTTGGAGCAGAAGAAGGGGTTAATCCTTCAACATATATAACTCTATCAGGTTGGTTAGAGGAAGACATACTTACGAAGACAAGAAGGAATTCTTTACAAATAAAAGAGACAAGTTATAAAGCGTTTCGTGAAAGTAAAGAAAAGAAGAGAGGTATCTATACTTGAAGACAACCGTCAAACATGGGAAAAAACAATAATGAGAAAAGACATAATTGAAGGTGTCACTTCTGACTGACGCAGCCGCAAAAAGCCCTAAAAGGTGCCGAGTAACTGCAGAATCAATCCGAAAGGGACACGTGGTTTGAGCATTAAATGGAAGTAACAAACGACACCTATGTTCAGAAAAGGATACAATGTTTCGGGATAAAGCGGCGGCAAAATATTCCCGCCATAAATGGATATACACTTACAAAATATTAATCGATAAATAGATGGTAAGTGGGAGGACTATCTGTATTCGTAAAAAAGAGTTTCACACGTAAGATGATTCTTGACAACTCAGCCAGCTACGTGGACCAAGGAAAACGTGATAGCTGGACATGATTCTATAAAGAGGCACGAAGCAAAAAGGTACGGATCAATAAACCTTCGGGATAATCAGCTACGGGAAACTCAACCTGATTGAGAAAGGGAAGAGACACGGTCGGAACGAATCCAGACAGAGCTACGAGCAGATTCAGGGATCCACCATTAATGACTCACACGTTACAGAACCTTCATGCAACAGTTATGGTTATCCTTTGTAACGCCCCATTAATGTAATAATTAGTCATTAATGAGTGATCATTGCAAGAGATAGAGTTTATATTAAGAAGTTCCCTATATAAGGGAAGAGAATATAACTTGTAATAGACATATGGACTACGAATACAATACACTTTACTTTTCTGAAGCATCTTATTATCATACTCTACTTATTCTTCTTTACTTAATATTATTTCCTTGATTATCAATTGTCACGACCCAAAATCCATAGGTCGTGATGGCGCCGGACACCACTGTCGGGTAACCCAACCCATAATTTGTTAAATTACTTTTCCTGCTTAACACTTTCGAAATCGTACCCTTTTCTTGCATTTCATAATTTATTTAATAAATTCTTGTAAATTAAGTACGACGGAGAATCAACTTAATTCAATAAATAATCTCAACACATCCCCAGAACCCGGTGACACAAGTTCATGAGCAACTTCTAAGAATTTTATACAAATACTACAAAACTTGCCCGAAATACAAATTGGACAAGAAATTTTAAAGTAAAAATACAATACATAGAGGGAAACTCTGTCAGCTGCGGAACGCCACCGGATAATGCAACACGTCAAAATCTCCATGTCAATCACATCCCAGGAGGCCACCTGTGCAACAAAATGCACAGAAGTGTAGCATGAGTACGAAAACAACGTGTACCAGTAAGTATCCCGCCTAACCTTTGAGAGGTAGTGACGAGTGGTCGAATTTAACACTTGCTATAGGTCAGTCTAGCATAATCTAAGTGTGGAGATAAACATGAGAATCATAACCAATTAATCAATAATCTGAGATTGGAAACATCAATAAAAATTAATTTAATCCAAAACTTTTCACAGAAATTCTCTTTCTTTTAAACTGGAAACTCAAAATATACTTAGGCGAATAAACAAGTATGATTCACAGGAAATTACGCAGCATTTATCATGCGCAACAAGTATGCCGAGGGTCAAACGGGGCAGACTAACAATAATACATTGTGCACTGCCAAAGGGTCGAACGGCCCGAACCATAGATGCATCTATTTTCCCCGCTCGCGAATCGATCTTGGGACGCGGTCAACATAATAATAATAATATGGCTAGCCTGCTTGCGAATCATACCTGCGACTCAGGTGCTCATACGTACACGTATTCACATAAGGAAATCCATATTTTATCCAAGAAGACAGTTTCTCATAGAAGTGATAAAATTCTCCTTAATTAAACATGAAGATAGTATTTAGAATATTTCCTGGAAATTCATTTGCCAAGTTTAGCAATATTCAATAAATACCCTTGCCAGGAACACACTAATCCACGGGGCAATCTATCCTCTTTCCAAGTAACTAAGAAAGTACACTCAAGCCTTTTTAGGCAAATAAATTACCAATTCAATAGCATTGTCAAACTAACATTATGACAGGATCACATGTACAACACGTAAGGCATGCTAGTGGGTCCTAGACTACCCGGACATGACATAACAGTAGCTACGCACGGACTCCCATCACCTCGTGCGTACATAGCCCCCACAAATAATTTCATATATTCATTGAATTCATCTAGGGGGAAAATTCCCCCTCACAAGGTTAGAAAGGAGATTTACCTCGTGTCGAACCTACTTTTCGGGTCAAGAATGCGCCAGAAACTTCAAACTCGTCTCCCAAGGACTCGAAACTAGCCACAAGTTACTTAATTATATCAATAAATGCTAAATGAATCAATTATAATGCATGAAAGTGAGTTTTCTAAAGTATTCCCCCAAAAAGTCAAAAATCGAACCCGGGCCCGTTCGGTCCAAACCCGAAATTCGGACCAACACCCGATTACCCATTTGCCCTCGAGCTCGAACATATAAATGGTTTTGGAATCCGACCTCAATTTGAGGTCTAATTCCCCAAATTTCAATATTCTTAGGTTTTACCCCAAATTTCTAATTACACCATGAAAACCCTAGATTCTAGGATGAAATCTTGTAAAAAGAAGTTAAGGAGTGAAGAAAATGAGTTAGAAATCACTTACAAATGTTTTGGAGAAGAAAGAGTGTTTGGAAAATCGCCTCTTATGTTTTTGGGGTCTTGAAAATGAAAAATAACTGAAAATCCCACTTATTTATACTCCTCTCAGGCCCCCCACCGTGGTCCGCGAAAAAAAAAATGCGGCCGCGCTAGCAAAACTCAAGAAAAACTGAATAAAACAAGAAAAATGACTGCAGTGACATGCTTTAGTATTTTGGCCATAACTTTCTCTACGGACGTCCAAATCGGGTTCTTTACCTTTCTAGAAACTAGACACGAAGGGACCGCGGACAGGGGTGGTAAGATCAGATTTCTTAGTTCTGTGACCTCCAACAGCTATATTTTAAGCCTAAGGACATCCCGGGACCTACCCGAAACTCACCCGAGCCCTCGGAACTTCAAACCGAACGTACCAACAAGTCCCAAAACATGATACGAACTCGCTCGAGGCCTCAAATCACATCAAACAACGTCGAAATCATGAATCGCACTAAAATTCAACTTTATGAACCTTGAAATTTCAAACTTTCGCATCCGATGCTGAAACCTATCAAATCACGTCCGATTGACCTCAAATTTTGCACACAAGTCATATTCGACATTACGGACCTTCTCCAACTTTGGGAATCTCATTCCGACCCCGATATCAAAATTTCCACATCCGGTCGGATTTCTCAAAAACCTTCAAATTTCTATCTTTAGCCAAATAGCTTCAAAATACCCTACGGACATCCGAATTCACTTCCGATCGCGCTCCCAACTCCAGAATCACCATACGAAGCTATTCCCAGACTCGGAATCCCAAAAGGACATCAATATCATTGAAATGCACTTCAAGCCAAACTTAGGAAATTTCTTCAAAAATGCTGACTTCCACAACATACACCAAAACGCTCCCGGGTTATACAAATCCCGATCCGGACATACGCCCAAGTCTGAAATCATCATACAAACCTGCTGGAACCTTCGAATCCTGATTCCGAGGTCGTTTACTCAAAATTTCAGTCTTACTCAATTTCTTCAACTTAAGGCTTCTGAAGTGAGAATTTTCCTTTCAATTTAACTTTGAACCTTCTGAATTTCAATCCTGACCATACACACAAGTCACAATACCCGAAATAAAGTTTTTCATGACCCCCAACTACTGAACGACACGCTGGATTTCAAAATGACCGGTCGGGTCATTACATTCTCCCCCACTTAAACAGACGTTCGTCCTCGAACGTGCCAAGAACTGCTCCGGAGTCATGCGAAATCATTATTTAACACCTTGTGCACCTGCCCGTGCTACTACAACCCCGCTGAGCACATTAGCTTGATAAAATCTGAAGGTATTCCCTTTTATCCATATAATAAACTCAGACCCCAGTTCCAACACTTGAAATTCTCTGCCATGCCTGTTTCTAATATGTGAACACCGCATCAACTACCACACGAGGCACCAGAACACAACTGCATATCCTTGCTGAATCAACACCATACACCGCATAATCCATCATCTGACCACAATGACGCTCCCTGAACCTTAATAGCCTGAATTCTACGAATTTGATGCTCTCAAGGCACCTTATAAGATACACACATACATCCTGCTATAATGCTAACGATACCACCACACGGAGAAAATGTGTAGAAATTCCTAACCAACTGCAGAGTTAACTAAATATTGAAATCCTTCCTCCTGACTAAGATCATCATCTCATTACAACCAATGATGGTGATTGTCCTGTAATATACTTGCATAGTCTTATCACACCGATCCCAGATTTATAAATTTTTTCTCACCCGGTATGAACTGCTCAGACAACCAATCACCCCAAACACGACCATTAGCCTCACACGATGCCACAATGCGCCGATAGGCCACAATTGGAACACGACACATAAGGAAATGACTCCGGAAGGGACTACTCAACTCACACAACTAATATGAATTTTGCTCGGAATACATGAAGTTTAGCATAAGGGAAATAAATATAGGGAACCGTACTCATCATCACATTGTTGCGGCATGCAACCCGACCCGAATAACATACGCGTGGCCAATGGGGCAATGAAAATATAAGTTCTCCCCGATCACGAATCATACTTGTGACTCGGGGGCCATGAATGCATGAATGCGTATATATGACTACATGAATGCATATATATATATGTGTATATTTAGACACCGTGGTACCGACTCGCCCACATTCAACAGGATCGGATACTCACATCTCACTTGATAGCCAAAGTTAGGATTTTTATCAGATTATCCTCTTTGCTCACAATATTACCATGATGGTACAACTCAAGTACAAGAAGGAATTTTAACCACCTTCGTTTAGCTCAACAACTCCTTATCTCATTTATTCATTGCTCTTTATCAATTATATCAGGAGTAACACAATTACTCAATTGATGGAGTTCATAATTCTTATTTGAATATTATGTACATTTAATTCGCAGCTATCATAGCTCAATTTGATTATATATCAATAGTAACTCGTACAAAAACATCAGATAATATCAAACAACAGTTAGAACACGCTCGTGGGTCCTACGGCTACCCAACATATAGGACAGATGCCACGTACGGACTCTCGTCACGTGGTGCGTACGTAGCCCCCTCAACAAGTACAATTAGAAACAAAAAGTCTAGGGGACATTTCCCCCTTACAAAGTTTGGAAAGGAGACTCACCTGGACAAGTGCTCCTCCGACCAACGGACCAATCAACAAGACACTCGAATCCTCCGAATCACCCTCGATGGCTCGCAACTAGCCAAAAGCACATAATTATATCAATTTAGGAAGATTCAAGGAGGATTTATCAAATATTTCCTCAAAAACGTATTCTTGACGTACATTGGAAATTCAACTCCGAGCCTCGGCAACCGGAAAATTATAATTCTTGAAGAAACGCACTATACGTCGCCTAAGGATCAAGATTAACTCAATTAATCATCCCTCAATGGACCAAAAATCAGAATTTACATTTTTATCAAAACCCTCTATTCTCCCCAACAATTTCTTATGAATTCCTGTGAATTAGGAAGAGGAAATTTCTCAAAGAACGGAAGAAATGACATGCGGAGGGTTACGAAATCACTTACCTGATTTCCTAGGCCAAAATACCCGTTCTGGAGCTCTTGCGGTCGTCAACAATGGAGGAAATGTGATTTTGGGAAAGAAATCACGACTTGGGCCTTTTAAATGGAACCGCCCAGCAGTTTCCGCACCTGCGACTTTTGGATCGCAGGTGCGGAGTCGCACCTGCGGAAGATTGGGTCGCGCCTGCGGAAAATGGCCTGGGCCCTTGAGGGATTTCTCGCACCTGCGGGCTTTTGCCCGCGCCTGCGGAGAATAGGCCGCTCCTGCGATTGCCTGGGCCCCTGGGGAAAGTCGCGCCTGCGGGCATTTGTCCGCGCCTGCGGAGAATAGGTCACCCCTGCAGCTCAGGGACCGCAGGTGCGGTCACACCAGTAAATTCCCACCAGCTATGAGTTTTGCTGGTTTTTGACCCCGATCGGGGTCCGGAAGACACCTGGGCCGACCTGAGTCCTCGACAAATTATATCAACAAGTCCCAAANAAATTTTGCGGACAAGTCATAAATGACTATACGGAACTATTGCCAGTTCCGGAATTCCATTCGGACTATGATATCACGAGGTCCAATTCCAGGCTGAATTTCAAATCACATGAAATCTTGAATTCCAATTCAGGTGCCAAAATACTCCCGGGTCATCAGAAACCCGAGGCGAACACACTCCCAAGTCTGAAATCATCATCCGGAGCTGCTGGAGCTGTCAGAACTCGATTCCGAGGTCGTTTGCTCAAAATGCTGCTCGGAACCACAATCAGCCAAATAGGCTAGCCTTCAGGAACCAAGTGTTCCGAAACTGGCCAAATCACTTTTGAATCTCGAACTACTTGCCCACACAAGTCATAAGGCACGAGTAGTCGCTATGGGAAGAGTCATTCACGGGAACGGAGTCCCAACACACAAAACGACCGGCTGGGTCGTTACATTCTCCCCCTCTTAAACAAACGTTCGACCTCGAACAGGTCTAGAATTGTACCTGATGTGCTGAATAGCCGTGGGTATCTGTCCCACATATCCTGCTCGGACTCCTAAGTCGCCTCCTCAACTGGTTGGCCCCTCCACTGGACCTTAACCGCTGAAACTGTCTTGGACCTCAACTGGCGGTCCTGTCTATCAACAATAGCCACAGGCTTCTCCTCATCGCCCAAATGCTCATCTAGCTGAATGGTGCTATAATTAATCACATGGGAGAAGTCTGCGAGATACCTCCGAAGCATCGAAACATGAAAGACTGGATGAACTCCGGATAGCGCTGGAGGCAAAGCAGGTTTATAAGCAACATCAACAACTCGCTCTAACACCTCAAATGGGCCTATATACCTAGGGCTCAACT
>ML274401.1:0-11838 GCA_005239495.1 Nicotiana undulata | reverse complement strand
CGTGAGTTTCCAGAGGTATTCCCTGCTGACCTACCGGGTATGCCACCCGACAGGGATATTGAACTTTGTATTGAGTTAGCTGAGGGCACTCAGCCCATTTCTATCACCCGTATCGTATGGCTCCGCCAGAGTTGAAGGAATTAAAGGAACAATTACAGGATTTGTTGGATAAAGGCTTCATCAGGCCTAGTGTTTCTCCTTGGGGTGGTCCAGTATTGTTTGTGAAGAAGAAAGATGGCTCAATGAGGATGTGTATTGACTACCGGCAGTTGAATAAGGTTACTATTAAGAACAAGTATCCTTTGCCGAGGATTGATGACTTATTTGATCAGCTTCAGGGTGCTACGGTGTTCTCTAAGATAGACTTGAGATCTGGTTATCATCAGCTGAGGATCAGGGCATCTGATGTGCCCAAGACAACTTTTCGCACTCGTTTTGGGCATTATGAGTTTTTGGTCATGTCTTTTGGGTTGCCTAATGCCGTTGCTGCTTTTATGGAGTTGATGAATCGGGTATTCAGGCCTTATTTGGACTCGTTCGTTATTGTTTTCATCGATGATATTTTGATATACTCTCACAGCCGAGAGGAGCATGAGCAGCACCTTAGAGTCGTCCTCCAGACTCCGAGAGATCGGCAGTTGTATGCCAGGTTTTCTAAGTGTGAGTTCTGGTTGAGATATGTGGCATTCTTAGGCCACGTTGTATCGGCAGAGGGCATTAAGGTGGATCCGAAGAAAGTTTCAGCAGTTAGAGATTGGCCTAGGCCCACTTAAGCCATAGAGATTCAGAGTTTCTTGGGCCTCGCAGGCTATTATCGCCGGTTCGTGGAGGGGTTTTCATCTATAGCAGCCCCTATGACCAAGTTGACGCAGAAGAGTGTTCAATTCAGATGGTCTGAGGAGTGTGAAGCAAGCTTTCAGAAGCTCAAGACAGCCTTGACCACAGCAGCAGTGTTGGTATTGCCCACAGGTTCAGGTTCGTACACCGTGTATTGTGATGCTTCGCGGGTTGGTCTTGGTGCAGTGTTGATGGAGGATGGGAAGGTTATAGCCTATGCTTCTCGTCAGTTGAAAATCCACGAGAATAATTATCCAGTTCACGACTTGGAGCTTGCAGCCATTGTTCATGCCTTGATGATTTGGAGGCACTACTTGTATGGGGTACCGTGTGAGGTATTCACTGATCACAAGCGTTTACAATACTTGTTTAAGCAAAAGGAGTTGAATATGAGGCAGGGGAGGTGGTTAGAGTTGCTGAAGGATTATGATATGACCATTCTTTATCATCCGGGGAAGGCCAATGTGGTGGCCGATGCTTTGAGCCGGAAGTCAGTCAGTATGGGTAGCTTGGCCTATTTATCAGTTGGAGAGCGACATTTGGCTTTGGATGTTCAGGCGTTAGCCAATCGATTTGTTAGGTTGGAGGTTTCTGAGGGTGGCAGTGTTTTGGCCCATACCGTCGCTCGTTCTTCGTTGTATGATCGTATTCGTGCTAGGAAGTATCATGATCGTCATTTGTGTGCACTTATAGATGCGGTTCGGCACGGACGTGCCAAGCAGGTCACAGCNTTGATGCAGTATGGGTCGTTGTGGATAGGCTGACCAAGTCAGCACATTTCATTCCTGTGTCAGTTTCACATTCAGCGGAGAAGTTGGCATAGATCTACATGAGAGAGATTGTATGATTGCATGGCGTGCCCTTATCTATTATATCATACCAAGGTACTCAGTTTACCTCCCATTTCTGGAGAGTATTTCAGCGAGAGTTGGGCACACAGATTGAGTTGAGCACAGCATTTCATCCTCAGACGGACGGACAGTCCGAGCGTACTATTCATATTTTGGAGGATATGTTGCGAGCTTATGTCATTGACTTTGGTGGTTCATGGGATCAGTTCTTGCCATTAGCAGACTTTGCCTACAACAACAATTATCAGTCGAGCATTCGGATGGCTCCGTATGAGGCGTTGTATGGTAGGCGATGTCGGTCTCCAGTTGGATGGTTTGAGCCCGGAGAGGCTAGGTTGTTGGGTTCCGAGTTGGTCCCGGATGCATTGGACAAGGTGAAGATTATTCAGGATAGACTTCGTACAGCTCAATCCAGGCAAAAGAGTTATGCGGATCGCAGAGTTCGAGACTTGGCATTTATGGTAGGAGACCAGGTGTTTCTTCGAGTGTCGCCTATGAAGGGCGTGATGAGGTTCGGGAAGAAGGGCAAATTGAGCCCTAGGTACATTGTTCCATTTGAGAGTTTGGACAAAGTTGGGGAGGTGGCCTACAGACTTGCCTTGCCACTGCCTTTATCAGCCGTACATCCAGTATTTCACGTATCTATGCTCCGGAGATATATTGCAGATCCATCTCATGTTCTTGACTTCAGCGGTGTCCAGTTGGACAAGGATCTGACTCATGAGGAGTAGCCGATAGCTATATTAGATAGGCACGTTCGCCAGTTAAGGTCGAGGAGTTATCCTTCGGTTCATGTTCAGTGGAGAGGTCAGCCGGCCGAGGCAGCAACTTGGAAGTCTGAGTCCGATATGAGGAGCCGTTATCCCCATCTTTTCTCAGACTCGGGTACTTTTCTATGTCCGTTCGAGGACGAACGTTTGTTTTAGAGGTGGAGATTGTGATGATCCAAAAGGTCATCCTAAGTAATTTTAGCTAATTCTGTGTTTCGAGGCCCCAAAATCCTCCGTCAATCTCACGTCGATATGTGTGCGCAGCCCGGGCATGTAGCCGGGAAGCTTCTATGTGAAAATTTGATAAAAATGGAATTTATGGAATAATTAATTGAATAAAGTTGACTTTCGTCAATATTTTTGGTAAACAGACTCGGACCCGTGATTTGACGGTCCCAGAGGGTCCGTAGGAAAATATGGGACTTGGGCGTATGCCCGAAATCGAATTCTAAGGTCCCAAGCCTGATAAATGAAGTTTAAAAAAAAATGTTTTCTAAAAAGGTTTTTGAAAATGAATAATTACGTGAAAACCGTGTTACCGGGCCCGTATTATGGTTCCAGAGCCCAGAACAGGTTTAATATATGTTATTTGATTTCTCTGTGAATTTTGGTGTAAAACGGACTTTAAATGACGTGTTTCGGATAAAAATCGGAATAATTAAGCTTTATGAAGTTTTAAGAAATTTCTATTAGTTTTGAGGTTTAATTCCTTGTTTTTGATGATATTTTGATGATTTAAAAGCTTGAATAAGTCCGTAGGATATTTTGGGAGTCGTGTGTGTTTTTGGTTTTGAGCCCCGAGGGCTCGGGTGAGTTTCGGGTAGCTAACGGGGTGAGTTAAAGTGTAAAAATCTGGTGTTTTACTCATTTTCTTATGTCTGGTGTGCTATGCTATGCGAACACAGGGAATTGGGTGCGAACGCATAGCACAAGGTGGGGGCTGGGTTAGGCCTGTGCGAATGCAGCCCACTGGGTGCGAACGCAGACCTATGGACCAAAGACCCTATGCGATCGCAGGGAGGGGGTCGCGAACGCAGAGGGTTAAGTGGGTCTGAGGGGCTGGGGGTGCTAGGCTAGTGCGAACGCACCCGTACGTGCGCGATCGCGGAGAGTAAACAAGGAACCATTGTGCGAACGCGGTCTTTTTGCTGCGAATGCACTGGTTAATTCACCCAGTCATTTTATTAAACTCCAAAACATACCCATTACGGGATTTCACCCTTTTCTCACTTCCTCCTTCTTCCTCAAACCTCCATAGTTGAAATTTAAGCCCTCCAACCTCCATAGCACCATAGGTAAGTGCTCTTAACACAATTTTCTCTTACTTTCATCAATTAATCACTAGATTCTAGGCCAAAAAATATGAAATCAAAGTAGAAATTAGGGGTTTTGGGGTAGAGTTAGGTTTTTGGAAATTTTGGGTAATTCAACCCCAATTTGGGGTCGGTTTTCAAAACAAATTATATATTCTAACTCGTGGGGGTATGAGTGATCGGGTTTTTGTCCGAGCCTCGTGTTTCGACCGAGCGGGCCCGGGGTCGAAGTTTGGTATTTTAGGAAGAATTCTTGGAAATTGGTAATTAGGCTATGGGTTTGATTTATTGAGTCTTTATTGATATACTTAAGTGAATTATGCCTAGATATTGTTGTTCCGGAGTTGAATTCAAAATGAAAGGCGGTGTTAGAAGGTTGATTGCTATATTTTGGACCCGAGGTAAGTGTCTTGCCTAACGTTGGTGAGGGAATAGGTATTGTATGCTATGTGCTAAGTGTTTATCATGTTCAATGCATAGGTAAGGTGACGAGTACCTATGCATTGTGTGTCAAGCATGCCCGTGAGTCTATTTTGATAGAAATTATAGTATTTCTTCCATGTTTATCATATTATGAGATTGTCTCTACTTGGTAATTTATTCTTGTTGAAAGTATTGGTTGTTGAGCTTAAGAAGTGTTGATACGATTGAGAATCCAAGTGTAAACTATGCAATTGAGGTGATTGGTTATAGCTGAGACCCTTGCCGGGCTTTTATTGAGTTATTAATTGTTGTTTTCCCCTTGCCGGGTGATATTGAAATGTATTTCCACTATGTTGTACTCCCTGCCATTATATCTGTCATTGTTTTGTGAGGAAGAGTGTAAAGCACGAAGTGTGATGTCGTTCCATGATATTTGATTACATTGCATAGTGAGGAAGAGTGTAAAGCACGAAGGGTGATGCCGTGCCATGATTCATATTGATTATAAGCACGAAGGTTAATGTCGTGGCATGATTTACATTGATTATAAGCACGAAGGTTAATGTCGTGCCATGATTTATATTGCCTTACATTGTACATTGCATTGTGAGGAAGAGAGTAAAAGCACGAAGGGTGATGTCGTGCCATGATTATTACTATTTCACATTATACATCGCATTGTGAGGAAGAGAGTAAAAGCACGAAGGGTGATGCCGTACCATTATTTATATTTCTGATATTTATACTTGTTTCGCTAGCTATCGTGTTAAATTGCCTCCCTTGTCTACTTCTATATGTCTATTTAACTGCTTCCTTTCACTTGTTTCCCCTTTACTGCTCCCGTATCCCATACTTGTCTACCTATCTTTTGCCTTATTTTTCCATGCTTTGAGTTGTAAAATAGAACAGGTTAACGTTGTGGCTAAGTCTAGCCTCGTCACTACTTCGGCCGAGGTTAGGCTCGGCACTTACTCAGTACATGGGGTCGGTTGTACTAATACTACACTGCACTTCTTTATGTTGTGCAGATCCCGCATCCGGACCTTGTGGACAGCGTTGAGGGAGTCACCTTCAGTCCACTTTTGAGGCTTCAAGGTATACCGTTGACGTTCGTGGGCCTTGGCGTCTCTTCCATCCGTAGATCTCCACTCTGTCTTGTCTTTTCTCTAGATTTCGAAGACAGTGTTATATTTTTGTTTCAGACTTTGGATTTAGCATTCCTATAGAAAGTTTGTGAGATTGTGACACCCCGGTTTTGGGTTTGTGCTACGTTATGAATGTTATTATTACATTTTGTATTTTTTTGAATTTCTAATACATTTTACCGTTTTAAGGATTTTGAAGTGTCTTTGGCTATTTCTGTTAAAGTTTAAAAAGTGTTGTTCTTTATTACTGATAAAGTAGGTTGGAAATGCTAGTTTAATTGTATACATTGGCTTGTCTAGCGGGTTCAACGTTAGACGCAGTCGCAACCTGAAGGTGGAATTTCGGATCGTGACATATATCCAGTTAGTATGCTCGTGGTACTCGTGACACTAGTTCCTGGCACACACGTAGTAATTACCATGGATTATAAACTGTATATATTTTCTACTCACGCCTCTTACGACTACTTTCGGATTAAAATTGGTTAATTATCTGCTCAATATTGTGTTTCAACCCTTATAATTTGGTATATGATGAAATATTTAATCAAATAAGAAAGAACCCTTGGTTAGATGAGTGTTGGCTTGCCTGACCCCGCTGTTGGGCGCCATCACGACCTGAGTTAGGATTTTGGTCGTGACAAGTTTCTTTTTTCAGTATGACTCCATTTTGATATTTGACATTAACCATTTAAATATCTGATTTATTTGAATTATATGTAAATAAAATTAAAATTTAAACCTTCTAGATAATTATAGATAATCGTTAGATAATTAAGACACACTACATGAAAAAAGACGAACGTTTTCTTAAATCTCGTAGTGATAATTTGCACAATTTTCATTGGTGTCATTGGAACCTAAAATAGCCACAAAGTGAAATAATAACCCGTATTTATGGAAAAGCACAAAGGTTGACACAATATAAACGATTCTTTGTTTATGACGTGATTCTTTTACTACGACTTGAACTCTTATTTGGTATGGTGTTATCTTTCAAAAAATATTTCTATTTTGAAATTCCAATTTTAAAACTTTATATATGTTTCAATAATGATTATCTTTATAATGATGCAAGTGAAGACATTATTCTTAATTTAAAATTCACTTTAATCGGCTATCTAAAAATTTGAATGATTCTTTAGTCGCTGAAACTTTATTTCAGTATAACTGGCAAGGCAACATGAATGTTCTATAATGTTCTATCAATACTCTAAAGGGGTTATACGATATATCCGGTGTGGAAGTAGGCCAACATTTCTATCGACAAAAAGGGGCTTTCCAAGTACATGGCCAATGACTCTATTTTAAGTTTATTGATATCTCTAGCCATGCACATATATTTGAATTTCGAATACCCTATGTATACATATTTTTTGTTCTTTGAATTACTAAATGTTAAATTAGTTGATTATTGTTATATAATATTCCATATATTGTCTTAAAACTGCCAAGTAGTTTTTTCTCGACACCATACTTGGCTTACATCAACGCAAACTACTCAAATTGCATTTAAATTCAAATTCGAATATCGTATCATTTTGTTGGTAATAGTGATGTTTTAAAAATGACCCACAATGTAAATTAAAAAAAGTATTCTAAGATATCCTTATCTTATAATCTATGTATTTGAGTTTAAAAAATTTTAAATTGATGAGATCAGTTTCCAAATTTTTTATACTAAAAAAAGATGAAATAGAAGAAGAAATTTGTTGTCATATCTTATTTCTGGTTTTTACATTTTTTTTCTATATTTAAAAAATTTATCTTATTTTGTATGTCTTTCTTTATTTTATTTTTTACAAAAATTAATTTATTTCTCTATAAAAGGATGAGTTTTTAATAGAAATTGTCTACATAATAACTTTATTTATATTTTTAGTCTTTGGTTGAAATCCTTTCATATTTTTCTTTTGTCTTTATCTAATCAACCTAAATAGGTGATCACCAATCACTTAAATTAAAAAGTTGAAGAATGTGTAATTTATATATAATTCATATATAATATGTGTATAATCGTGTGTTATCAGCATATCATCTATGTATATTAGGTATAAAAAGTAAATAATAAAAGTGGCCGGATATTTTTGTAAATATTTCATAAGATGTCGGTTTCTTTATTTTATCTATGCATGACGTCTATTATAATAATTTTAAAAACTCTCTACTAAATTCAAAAATACCTTATATTTTTAAAACATAATCCCATTTTGAATAATTTACTTACATTTTAAAAAATATATATTTCACGTCATACCAATTTCTTTAAAATATACTTTTTGTTACACTTGAAAATCTCTATAGAAACTATCAATTAGAAACCAATATCCCTCTTGTTGAATTTGAGAAAAAAATCTTTCACATAATCTAATGATTCAAAACAAATATTCTTTAACGAAAAAAATAGTATACCCTTGCAATATTTGCTTGACTGCAGCTAAATGAAGAGGTCTCAGCTTATACCTTTCAATTCCTAAAATGTGCTAAATTAAAATTAATGATATCAATTATATAGCCATAGTTTTGTTATTTGTTTGATGTCCATTTATACAAATGACTCTTCAAACAAAACAAAAACAAAAAACAATTTTGTTGAATATCGACACGTTTTTATGATATTTCTTTCTCCAACATGTAGGTTTACTTCAGTATATATGTAAGTGAGTTTTATTCAATTTTTAAACTCCTTTGTGTTATCTGGATATACATAGACGTGTACCCTATATTACAGTTATTTTAAAAGAAATTTGCTTTATTCTAATCAAGCTATAGTGTATTAAAGAACTATAATTATCGCATTTTAAATGTAAAAGAGTTTTATAATTATATGGAGTAGTAGTTTTCTCTTCTTTTTTGTCAAAGGCGAAGTAGTATTTAAATAATTAGAAAAAAAAAGTTCCTAACATGATCGCATATGATCATTAACTGAATTACGTATGATAACACAATAATAAAAGATAAATTTCTCGTTTATTTAAATTTAATTTTTTTTATCTATATTCAAAAATTATCTTTTAATTCAAATTTCGTATATATATATATATAAAACTTAAATATAAATAAAGTTATCATATATTATTGGCATTTATTAGTTTGCCACTTGGCTTAACCATAATTCCAATTATATATGGTAACTTTATTCCTTTAATATATGTACTACTATTATATAAGTGAGGATAAGCAGGACATGGTCAACATGTCTGCTTCATCACAAAGGTATTTTTGTCATTTTATAATGTTTTAGTGTATTTCATATTAGTACATCCGTGCTATCCTCTAGGGGTGACAAACATACGGATCGGGTCGGGTCGGATATAAACGGATCAAAACGGATAACTTAAAAATGGATAAATTATCCAAGCCGACCCGCATTTGAGACGGATAAAAACGTGTTTATCCGGCGTATAATATGAATATTTATATTATCCATGACTTCTTAAATATGATCACTTATGAGAGAGAGGATAAGCAGGACATGGTCAATATGTCTGCTTCATCACAAAGGCATTTTTGTCATTTCATGATGTTTTAGTGTATTCCATATTATTACATCCATGCTCTCCTCTAGGGGTGACAAACGGACGGGTCGGGTCGGATATGAACGGGTCAAAATTAATAATTTAAAAATGGATAAATTATCCGAGCCGACCCGTATTTGAGACGGATAAAAACGCGTTTATCCGGCGCATAATATGGATATCCATATTATCCATGACTTCTTAAATATGATCACTTATGAGAGAATTCCTTGTCTTCCAAACTTGAGGAACTCCAATTTGAGGCTTTACAAATGTAAAAGTTAAACACATTAGTTATCCATTTGGTTAATTATTTTCTAAGTGGATAATATGGTTCTTTATCCATATTCGACCCATTTTTTAAATTGTTCATTATCCAGCCCATTTTTTGATGGATAATATGCGTGGATAACTATTTTTTTTTAAAAACCATTTTGCCACCTCTACTCTTCTCTAACTATGGGGGATATGGTTAGATTTGAAAATATGTTAGGCACAACATTTAATAATGTGAGGTCCATTCAAATTCTCATCACATGAAGTATTAATTTGTACTTTAGTGTCTATTAAATATCCACGTAGCTAAAGCTACTTTAATTACTATTGAGTGTAATATTATCCATACCGTAATTATTTAAATTGAGGAAATATTTGATTTATTTAAATTCAGTATGTGTATATTAACACACTATGTTTAAAAGTCCAGAGATTACGTACAAGTGCTTAACATAAAATTTTATGTTGAGATCTTACATAAAATTTTGAAAACCTTTTTTTGGTTTGGACATTTCTTTGTGATTAGCTTTTTAAATGGTTTTTATTTTAATTACAATACAAATTATTGCATAGAGAGTAAATTCACAACTTATGAAATAAAATTATAACCTTGTTATAGATGCCAACTATATTACGAAATGATAGTACTATAATACTCAAGAATATTGCAGTTGCTTCAGTACCTTGTAAGTGATAATTAAGTTGAAAGTTTTAAGATACAAAATAAGGTTTAAAAGAAAAATACAATTATAACTTAATTATTTTTTCTGGCTCATAATTCTAAAGGCATTACACTTAAAACAATAAAAAGTTACGAAAGTCAACAAGTTAAATCCAAATTTTTAATATACTACATAAATTACTGTATGAACTTAAAAGGTAAGTGATATTATTATTATTTATATAAACAATAGGGTTCGAAGTAATACCTGCATGATTTTTGAAATAAATAAACACTAACTTGCAACTTAACATTCAACTAATTTTAAAGCTTGGCATAAATTTATATCAAAATTACTACTTCATAATATAACTAAAAAAGTGCAACGCCTAGGGGCGAAAGATGCTTGTATAAGAACTGTTATGTGGCCAAAAATGCATGTATAAAAGCTGTTACTTTCTCTTTTAATTTTTCTGTGGTCCATGATGAATGAAAGAAAGAATAAAAAAAATACTCAAAAGTTATTTAAAATGCAGACAATTTGTCAGTTTCAACTTCTTCTTTATGGCGCATATTAGATTAATAAAAGAAAAAGTGAAAATATTAAAACTATCTACCAAATATTATGTACCTTAGTTTGACCAAAATTCTATTAACCTCACCAAATTTAAGATAAGTAAAAGTAATAAAGTCAGTTAACTCTGTTATTTTGTCGAGTACTACCGCGCATCAATTATGTGTACAATCGAAAAAAAATTCAATTTTCTTTTTGATTAATGTAATTTTTCAAGCTAAAATGTATTATATTTTTATATCTCACGCTTTCATTTTTGTGCATACACCACTATGTTTGTTCGAAATTAATATTTCTCTTTTTGGTAGTTAAGCTAAATAGACTAAGATATCAATATCACAATTATTTAATTATACTTCGGAAAATGGTTCCTGAAATTTTTTATAGCAGTATCATAATTGCCAAAGAAAATTTACAATAGTATTAGAAAATGTAGACCACAATCTGTAGTTCCCAAAGAAAATTTATAATAGTATCGCCGTAAGATATAATACAGATCACAACACATGCTTATGATAATAATGAAAGATGTAGACCCAAAACTTATAATATTTTGGAACAATAGCTCAAATTTATAATATAGGGATCTTTATACCAATAGCCAGCCATATTTATTGTTTACCTTTTCTAGCCATATACATATATTATACATTAAATATATAATAATATTTATAATATATAAATTATGTATATATTATATATCCACCGACTATTATTAATTTAAGTAATTGAGTGTAAACATAGTGTAATTGAGCTTTTTTAAATTGTTCATTATCCAACCCATTTTTTGATGGATAATGTCACGCCCCAAACTAGGGGAGGCACGTGTCACGACCCAAATTCCTATTCAGGTCGTGATGGTGTGATGACCCAAAAGGTCATCTTATGTAATTTAAGCCTTATCTGTGTTCCGANGGGCATGTAGCCGGGAAGCTATTATGTGAAAATTTGATGAAAATGAGTTTTGATAATTAATAATCGAATATAGTTGACTTTGGTCAACATTTCTGGTAAACGGACCTGGACCCGTGATTCGACGGTCCCGGAGGGTCCGTAGGAAAATATGGGACTTGGGCATATGCTCGGAATCGAATTCCGAGGTCCCAAGCCCGAGAAATGAATTTTTAAAAGAAATTATTTTTTGAAAATAATAAAGGAATAACAAAGTGAACAATTATGTGAAAACCGTGTTACCGGGCCCGTATTATGGTTTCGGAGCCCGGAACAGGTTTACTATATATTAATCGTCTTATTTGTAAAATTTGGTGTTAAAACGGGTATGAATTGAGTGGCTTCGGATCAAAATGGGGTTTTGAGGTTTTAAAGAATTTGAAATATGGCTTGGAAATTTATGTGATGTTCCCGAGGTCCGAGTGAGACTCCGAGACCAGGAATAGTTCCGTGGTCTCATTTATAACTTATCTGCAAAGTTTGAAGTCGTTCCGAGCAAATTAGGCCGGTTCGATGATT
>MDKH01033033.1:0-18438 GCA_005239495.1 Nicotiana undulata | reverse complement strand
GCCATGTTGTGGCTTATTATTGCGCTTGGGCTGTAGGAGCCCCTCCGGAGTCTGTAACACCCCTAGTGAGCGCCGGTACCGAATGAGTGATGCTCGAGGGGCTTATGAAGAGTGATTGTGAGGATGCCTGATGGGCAGAGTGATTGTGAGGATGCCTGATGGGCAGAGTGATTGTGAGGTTGCCTGATGGGCTGTTATTGAAAAATATTGTTACGAGAAATGATTATGGCCCGAGGGGCAGTTTTATGAAAGGTTTTACTGAGTTTTCAAACTATGGTTTACTTCGTTTTCAAACTGGTTTTACTGAGAATTTTACTGAGATATACTGATATTGCACTTGTTTCAAAGGTTTTCTGGAAACTGATTTCGAACTCATTATTTGATGAATACTACGTGGTGACTTGGTGTTTTACTGGTTTGTGGAATTGTGTACATGTTCTGTGTGTTTATATTACTCAGACTGTGATTTATTTTCATTACTACTGAGTTGGCGTACTCATAAAGACTCCCTGTGCCTCTGTGCACAGATCCAGGTACTAGTTCGCAGCAGTAGCTGACGCAGTTGATAGCAGCATTTCACGGGATTTCGAGGTAGCTGTCCAGCGTCCACAGCTTCTCCATTTCCCTTCCTTATTTAGTCTTAGCATTTGATTTAGAGACATATATTATAGTTTTAGCAGAGTTAGTTTACTTGTTCCTAGATGCTCATGACTATTGACTCCAGTTCTTGGGAGGTTGTTTAGGTTAATATGGGAACGCTAATACTTTATTATATTAATTATGATGTGGTTGCTTGCTTATTATTTAATTGTGAACTATTATAATTGAACAAACGCGCAGTAAGGTGATGGTTGGCTAGCCTAATTCCACGATAGGCGCCATCACGACCTGTTAGGATTTGGGGTTGTGACATGTCACTTGATGTTGTACTTTATGTTTTCCGGTATAGCTGGGCCCTTATTTTCAGCACTTCTATACTACTCTTCTGTTGTAATTAGAGGCTCCGTAGACATAGTGTGGTTGGTACATTGGTGTTGGGAAAGTCAAAACTAGAAAGAGTGTATTTGTAACACATGCTCCACTTCAAACTATGAATGGGTAATATATTTTTGAAATTATGATTAAAGTTGCTAGTGGTAATGAAATTGGTGTTTTTTATGAAATCATTTCAATGTTAATTAATTGAGTGCATCTACACTCTATTCATGGGCAAGGTTGGGTAGAAAGTATCTAGCAGGATTGCTTGATGGGGTTATATCGGTTGAGTGTCGATCGCGCTCCCCGAGGTCGAGGCATGACAACCTTGGTAATCAGGGACTCTATAACCTACACTAGCCTATGATTGTGAGATTGTTGCTATGAATTTCCTGTATTTCTTGCTAAAATTGGACCTTTAAACTAGTGCACTAGCTGAAGATGGGGCAGGTCCTGATTTTGGTTTCCTGAAAAACTGGCGATTACCACATCCTTGAGATAACTGATGGCTGAAATTTTCTACTGACTTAGCCCTCTTGCTAAATTCCCTTTACTTTTCTTTTGGTAGTCGCTCTTCTTCCATCAGCCTATCTTCATTCCCTTTAACAAAAGCAACTATCTTAGTAATGGTCATGTCATTGGTTGAGCAACTATATTACAATCAGCAAACAAGTCATCTGAAAGCCCTAATGCAAATCGCCTAACTCTGGCCCTCATGTCACATACCATTTTCGAAGCATACTTGGCCTGAGTGACAAACTTGAGGTAGTACTCGTTCACACTCATCTCATTCTGTTTGAGTCTCTCAAACTCTAAAGCCTTAGCTTCCAGGACCTCCACGGGTAGAAAATGCTCAAGAAATATATCTACAAACTCATTCCAAGTCGCAGGAGCCACATCTTCCCCACAAGACTGTTCCCATGTTTCATACCAAGTGTTAGCAACATCCTTCAGCTGGTATGCAGAAAACTCTAGTGCTTCAGTGTCTGTAGCGTGCATCACTCAAAATATGTTATGAACATCATCAATAATGTTTTGTAGATCCTCATCCTTTTTGGACCATGTGAAAACTTGAGGTTTCACGTTGAGGAATTCTCTGGACTTGGAACTACCCGTCTAATCAGCAAAACCTATTCCCTACCTATAAGCATGAGTAGCAACAATATAGGTGAGAAACTAGATAGCTCCCTTGACATCCATATCTGAAGCACCACGCGACGTAGTAACAAGGACCTCCGCAAGCCTTCTGGTAGAAGGTGGGGGTGCTGAGCCTAATGCAACTCCCTGGGTCGGAGTGTCCTCCTCCTGAGCAGCATTAGTTGTAGCCCTTTGGCTAGTAGCTGAGGTTCTCTTTATGTACTTTCTTTTTTCACATGCATTTTCTGAAATACGTAATTTACCCGAGTCAGAAGGATTCCTGAAAGCATATCTCTAACTACACGATCTAGCGTATAAAAGAAGTGAAACAATCCTAGATGTCTTGGTGGTAAACTATTTACACGTGTGGCACAAATCTGGAACATAGGCTATGATATCAAGCTTTGTCATGCCCCGAACCATGTCCTGGGCATAACACGACACTCAGTGCCTGACTACATGTGACTTAGCGAACAAACTAGATGGCTGGATCAACATGTGGTATAAATGTAAGCTGGCAATAAACACACAACATGCTGATCTACTAAAGAGTCTGGTTGAACTATCATAAATGCGGAAAGTACTGAAAAATTTGCAAGTATAAATGAGTAGCGGACAAGGCTTACACATAAAATCCTGCTAACATCTAACTGACTGGACTATAGTGTATGAAGCCTCTAATGAATATTGAAATGCTAAGTATTTACCAAGACAAGGTCCACGACATACCTTACTAACTGAAATACTATAAATACTGAAAAAGAGGGATAATGCTCTGGAAGACTAGGACTAACCAACAACTTATACTAGATGTCCTAGCAAGTAGAATCGTCAACCTGAAAATCGTTATCTGCATTGTGAGGTGCAAGCCCTAGGCAAAAAAGGGACATTAGTACATTTGAATTGCATTGGTATGTAAAACAACTGAACAAAAGAACTGTAAATAATGAAACTAAAACTCAACTGATAACTAAAAATTGACAACTAAACTGAATAAGGAAGTAAAGATATAAGTACTCCCTATTCTAAATGAGAAACCACATGTTTATCTGAGTAAATAATATGTAGCCTCATGCCCTATATATATATATATATATATATATATATATATATATGTGTGTGTGTGTGTGTGTGTGTGCGCGCGCGCGCGCACACACACACACACACATATATATATATATATATATATATATATATATATATATATATATATATATATATATATATATATATATATATATATATATATATATATGTGTGTGTGTGTGTGTGTGTGTGTGTGTGCGCGCGCGCGCGCACAAACCGCAACCTCGGGCCCAAGTTTACGTATAAATAACTGCCGCCTTAGGCCCAAAGATCATAAAACATAAACTATGGCCTCAGGACCAAATAGGTGTTTAACACTCAGGGATTTAAAATAAGGAACATAAAATCATGTTGCAATACATGATACTGAAATACTAAATCGTACTAAGTTACATGACACTGGAAGGCTGTATAGAACTAGAATGAGATATGTATTCATAATAAACTGATTTGTCATAATTGAGGCTCATGGGATATTGAACGAATTATGAAACTATGTCATCTAGAGAATAAAAGTTCAACAACTATTCATGGAACTGAGGCATAATTACTTTATGAGGCAAATCATAATAGTCATAAAGAATGAGATGTATGGAGGATCATAAATATTCTCAAATGTAAAGAGAGTTAGCCTCACATACCTTGATTCTGGCCTTTTTAAGCGTATCACAATGTCGTTGCCTCTTTCAATGATAATATATGGAAATATATATCAAGGGGAACCAATATTAGCATTAATGCTCATGTTCTAGTCGTTTAGGCATTTTATCAAACACCTTATGGGCGCAAAGCCTCATATCCGTTATCATGGTGTTTTCTACACCCAATCCTTATTCTACTTCTAGGTGATTCTACAATCCCAAATAGATGTAACTAACATCGTTTCTCATCACCTAAATGATTACAACAATCTTAAGTCAACAAAAGAAATCCCTACCATAGTTTATATGATATTCTTTATCAAACCCATTTACTATTCTCCTAACAACTCATCAATTCATAGCTATAAATGATTAGGGAGTAGAAACATTACCTTTTTGAAGTTCAATCCTCTTAAATTCGAGTTTTAGAGTTTCTTTTCTAAAAAAACGATGTCACGTAACATATCTAATGATTGGAAGGGTTTAACCCTATTAATAAGTTGTTCGAGAATTGAATTAACTTAGAATCGTCATTAGAACATACCTTGGATGATGGAGGGACCTTGGAGGAAGTTGGGTTCTTAAGAGCTTCCCTTTCTAAAATAAATTTACGTGTTTGGGGTGTAGGGAACGAGGTAAGGCCTTTAAAATGACTTTCTAGGTGCGCTTTCTTGCAGCTAAAGGCCTAACCGCGCAGCTGACTGCGCAGCAAAGGCAGTGACAATGCCTCGAGTACGTTGCAGTGCACGCAAAGGTTCTTCGTGCAGCTGATCGCGCATTGTCCAGTAAAACGAGCATAACGTATTGCACAAACTTCTATTTGGTATCCATAATATATTATTGGAAAGGTATGTCAATTGGATACAACATTCATGTTTTAAGTTTTCTCAAGTTCCTATCATATTTTCACGAAATTAGGTAGGAAGACAGATATTCCATAAACTTAGTCGATTCTTTCAAATTTTATGCACATCACTCTCCGTCTTGATTCCAACACAACTATTTCCACCCATACTCATTTTGATAAGACTTCACATGTCTAAAACGTCACATTAATTCTCATTTAACACATTCACACCTAATACGAATTTACGGAGTGCTACAACAACTTTGAGTGTAAGTAATCTCTACTTGATTTTGAGAATATATCTTGATTCCCCATAGATTTCTACACCTAAAATATAGAACTTTAAAATGAAATTTGAGGTTTTTGTCTACAACCTAAGAGGATGTATTTTGGTCATTTGTCGGTCGATTTGGACTCGAATTTATAATTTAGTCACATGTTTGAATTCGTGAGGTTATGGATAGCTGGAATCAACCCTAAGATTCAACGGTTTACCATGTGGGCCTAGATGGACATTTTTTTACTTTTTGAGATTTTATTAATGATTGAAGCTTTATTGTTTGGAGTTAATTTCTATAGCATTATCGTTTGGAGGTGGATTTGAAAGGAAAAGCGGTGTTGGAAAGTTGAGGGTATTTTCAGGTGGAGGTAAGTCTCTTGTTTATCATTGTAAGAGGGAGTTCTCCCAATAAGTGATTTATTTGTTACTTGTTTCTTGATTTAGGTACCACATATATGTGAGGTGACAAGAGTATGTTCGTAGCTAGGTTATGATAATAGCTTTGTAGAGTTAGGCTTATAATATGCCCTATTTGGATTCTATGAATTGTTTGCCTATGTTTCATTGATTATATGATTACGCGATAAAATGAATCCATGATCAAAAACCATTTTCAGGGATGGCTTGTTAATTTGACCGTGGTGATATTTTTATTTTATTTGATAGATGATTTAGTGGCTATTGACTTATTTTGCTCATGTTTTATATCATGATCGAACTTAAGAACAATGAATAACCATATTGAACTGTTATAAAAGTTGAGTAACATGATTAGTCATAGCTATCTCTTATTCAGGTAAATATTTATTCATATTTTATCTTTATGTCATGGTGCTTCTTTATCTTATCATCTCATTTGTATATGCATGAGTTGATGAGTTGGATATTAAGAAATATTGAGAATTTTTACTCTAAGAGTATTGTGAGCGGATATTGATTAATTATTATTGATGGTATCATGATTGGATCGGGTTGCACGTTGCAATAACTCTTGGATATGGATTCGTCCCTCCAAAGTCAGGTTGATTACCCATGTTATTGTGGCCTTGTGAGTGCAGACACCCTTATTGGTGCTTAGTGTGGATACATGGCCAGTGTTAGGTGTATGGAGTTTTGTTGTGAGGTATTGAGAGTGGATCACTAACATGCATTTTCATCATAGACGCATGAAGTAGCTTTTATATGTAAACATTGATGGGTGCATATCATGATTGTAAAAGGAATGAGATATTTGACATCGTATTTTATTTCTTTGCTTGAGAAGCATGTCTAAATTTCTAATTCTATTGTGCCCTTACCTTTATACGTATTTGATGATACCATGCCTTATTTTGTGCAATTTATGCTTTCACATGTTTATTAGATTGTTAGCAGGTACCAATGTGCATCCCTCAATAACGACCCGACCGATTATTTTGAGAATTTGCATCTCGTTCGGTGGCTTAAGATCTCAAGCAACCTCGCTTTATTTATTATGACTTGCGTGTGTGTCCGTGTTTCGTTTTCGGATGATTCGATATCAATTTGGAAGAAGGATCCTTGTTTTTGAAGCTTAGCGGTAAGAGTTGACTGGAGTTTAACGTTTGTGTAGACGACTCTGAAATGGTGCTTTTATTATTCCAATAGCTTCGTGTGGTGATTTTGGACTTAAGTGTGTGTCTGAATTTGGACTTGGAGGACCGTAGGTTGATTTGATGCACTCTGGCGAAAGATTTGGAGCTGGGGTTTTGCGCGTCTGCAATGTCATTCCCGCATATGCTTTTTTTCAAGAGTAAATAGGTACGCATAGGTGCGGACGTGAGCTGCGTTGTAAGTCTTCGCAGGTGTGGAGCATTTGTCGCAGAAGCGACTTCGTAGGTGCGCTTCTGGTTCACAGAAGCGACACCGCAGATGCGATTGGTCTCTCTTAGGTGCAATTTATGGGCTGATAAGTGAAGGCCGCAAATGCGGTGCATTGCTCGCAAAAGCGAGAGGGCAGATGTGCGTGTTTGTCTGCAAATGCGGAAGTGTTGGGCAGAAAGGTTATAAGTCGAAGGTTTTTCCATTTTCTTCATATTTTGAGTTGTAGACCTCAGAATTTAGCAATTTTTGAGGGGTTCTCCACGTGTTTCATTGGGGTAAGTGTTCTTTTCCCGAATCGTATTATATTTCTTGAATCCATTATTTTATCATCATTTAATTAGTGATTTAAGTTGGAAATTTGGAGAAAATTTGTGGAAACTTCTTAGACTAAACTTTGGGGATTTGAAAGGTGATATGAGGTCGGATTTGATTAATTCTTGTATGGTTGGACTCGATACCGAATGTGTGTTCGGATTTTATAATTTTGGTCAGGTTCCGAGATGCGGGCATGGGGTTGACTTGTTGAAGTGACATTTTATTTTTCTTTCAAGATCGAAGCTTTATTATCCAAAATTGTTTTATGTGATTTTTATTTATGATGTTAAGTTATTTTGGTTAGATTTGAGACGTTCGGAGGTTGTTTCACACGAGAAGGTCATTTTAGAGTATCGGTCTAGCTTTTTTTAGGTAAGTATTTTTCTTAACTTTGTATGGGGGAACTACTCTTTAGGATTTAAGTCTTTTGTACTAGTTGTGTCATGTGAAGGTTGTGTATGTGAGGTGACGAGTACGTACTCGGGCTTATTTGTGGGATATGACGGTTTTAGGCTCATATGTTCTTATGTTCATTAAAAATGAAGTTCTATTATCATGTTAAATCCTCCCTTTATGAAATTCACCCTTACGTGTCTTATTTGGAGTTGATTGATTCATGTTCTACCCTTATTTCCAATAAAAACTTATATGCCTTAATTGAAGTTGTCGACTCTTTTATTGGCGTGCTGTCTTTTATATAAGTGCTTAACCTTAATTGAATTTATTTTTATATTTTTCGTAATTTCTTAACCTTAATTGAAGTTATTATTATATTTTTCGTAATTGCTTAACCTTAATTGAAGTTATTATTATATCTTCCGTAATTGCTTAACCTTAATTGAAGTTTTGTTATCCCTTTCATTGTTGACTTATCTTTATTTGGAATCATTGGTTCATGCTATCTCTCCTATCGTCGAGTTGTACTTATGTGGAATCATTGTTATACATTATTTCTCCCCTTGTTGAGCTATTCTTTTTGAAACCATTATTACCTGTTGTGTCTTTCACTGTGATCTTGTTCTTGTGTTCTGTAGTCCTTGTGTTGATTTACTTGTCATACTCTCATGTTATTGTTGTTGTTGAACTCTGTATTGTTGAGCGGAGGGCTATACATGGTTGAGGTATTGAAGTTTGTTTTGAGGGAAAGTTGTGGCATATTATGGTAAAAGACCTTATACCGTATTGTTATGTTTTTGGAAAACATGTATTGTTGAGAGGATTGTCGGGGTGTTCGCACATGAGTTGTTCGTGCTTTAGTTACTATTGATATTTTTGCATGCGGCTTGACAACGCGGGATATATATGTGGGTTTGTGCATGTGGTGAGACAAGGTGGGAATATTATTATGCACGTGTGGCGAGACAAGGCGTACATTTACTTTATTGTTGCGGACGTCGTGAGACAAGGTGGGCTATGTCGGGAATGAGACAATTTACTCTTGTTAGACGTTCGCAATAATATGATACCGAGTTTTGGCCGTTTTGTAAGACAATAATAGTCGTGTTGAGACCTTATCCTTCGGTTCTTGTATTTATGGTGTTATTTTGAGACTTATTCTCCTTTCTTATTTATATCATAACTTTGTTAATAATTTCAAAGCTGGCTTCTATCATTGACTGTTGGCTTGTCTAGCAAGAAGGTTAGGCGCCATCACGGACTTTGGCGGATAATCTCCTTGTAAGGCCTCGTAGAATTGTTTCAAAAATCCGGGTTTCGTGGTGCCAAGTTAGGCGTATGTGTTGATGATAGCAGAGATTGTTCGGAAGGAAAGGGTTTTTTTGCGGCCCATTATACGGCGCAGAATCAATATGCGGGCCACAGAATGGCCGTAGAGTGAGGCAGCCATTTGGGCCATTTTTTAAAGTCATTTCACGGCCAATTATGCGATCGCAAAATAATTTCGCATGCCGTTGTCGCGCCCCCTTTTTCCTCGCGGAGATCGGGTTTATGACATTCTGACAACTCTTTTAAAGGAAGGAGGGTGTTAAAAGAGAGTCGCCACCTAAAGGATTAAGGTGCGTTAGGGCACCAAGGGGTTTTCATTTACAAGCTAGATTGCTAACCAGAGATTGGGTAAGGGCTTGAAGTTATCCCAAGGGGAAGGTGTTAGGCACCCCTCAGGATCCACAGATGTGGTTCCCGGCCAAATAATTTTCGTGAATTTGTACAATTAGCAAATAACAAGTAAAGAGGCTCAAGTAAGAGGGGATTTCAAACATTAAACAAACAAGTGTTTAGAAAACAATTATGAGATGACGAAGTTTTGAAAAAGATTATTACCTAGTATTTGAGAGAAATGATATCCTAGGTTTAAAATAATATGGATCACATCAATGCAATACCCGATAGACACTCCTCAAAGAGGGGCTACACGTGGTATTAGCGCATCGGTCATCATATCCCTATTCTACCCTTTCTCATCCCGTAAAGGTGGTTAAAGCGCGTGTTTGGTCACGAGCTCTATTGCGTGCTATTACCCGTCCCATCCTATCAATCCCGGAGGAGATTAGGACTACTATCCTAAAAGGAGGTACTAGGCTGACCCCTAGGTTTAAAGGGAAAGATTCTAAGCGACAAACAACAACAATTAGGACTGCAGACAAAGGGAAAAACAAATAAGAGCAGATATGAGGCCCAATTATTCCTCCATAGATTATGCACATAATTAGCACGACTCAAACACAGGTGAAGGCCTTACTAACTTCATAATCCTAAAGCATGATATCTAGGCGAAACTGGAATGCAATAGTGAGGCAGTTTTATTACTGAATTCAGAGAAGGAATTGTATCAGTTTCTTACTTACTGATTTTTAACCTATTAATAGTCAAGCAGCAGGTATAAAGGAGTATGTTTCCAGTTTTTAACAGGTTTAGCACCTAAGTCTTGCCTAGGCGTACCAATTATAAAAAATTGCTCAAGTCGTATTAGTAAACATATTGTTCTAAATGTCCATATTTCAAAAAAAATAGTTACCAAACATGTATGATTCTGTCTTTTTATCCATAATCAAGCGAGGGGGTGCCTAAGAGAATACAAATGCAGTCCTGAAGCATGATATCTAATGCGTGGAAAAAATACAGAATGATACAAGACCTAAACCTGACGTTTTTTAATGTATGAACGTTTCAGTGTCAGAGACAGGTTTAAAATATGTAAAGAGGACCTATTTATTATCGTATTTATCCTAAGACATGGAAGTGCAAAGCATAATGTAAAATAATAGCCGTTAACATGTTTTAACACAGGATTTCCTAAGCGACAAGAGGGAGAATATGTTGAGATAGTGTACATAAGACGTAAAGAGCATGATTTCTAATGCAAGATCAACAGTTGTTGGGTTAATATTGTTACTTAGCCTAGAAACAGGATTTCTAAGTGATAATCAAGGCCAAATGAGATGATGAAGCAATAAACCTAAGAACATGATATCTATGACATGCTTGGGATGCATTGAGCCCTAAGCATGGATTCTAATGCGCACATAGGAAATGTAAACCTAAGGCATGGTTGCTACCCATTAATATAGATAACCTATATAAATACCCTCCCCTTTTCACTATCCATTCCCAAATATTTGTTTACAAATTATTACATGCCAGGAATCATGAATTACATAACCAAAGGGAAAATAAGAAGTTACTTCTATAGGGAGCCTTCACTTAGGCCCAGATCCTCCAAACCTCAATGCCTTTGGTGTTTCATAGCCTTTCATAGTCCGGGTGTGTCAAAGTTCCCTAAGGACCTCAGGGGCTCCCGGGCAATGCTCACACCCAGACATAGTAACTAAGAGTAAAACATGTGCAGTGTGGAAATACCAGCCTCAGTGTGTCAAAGTTTAGAGGGAACTCAAGAGGTTCCCAAAGCAGTGCTCACACTGAGGGGGTGTAACTTAAGAATCTAGGAATAAAGTGAGAGTGCTTGACATAGTTTTGGAGAGATTTGAGTAGGAAAACAGTTTAAACAAGAAAGACGGGTTGAAAAAAATGAGTTTTGAAAAACAGTAGAAGATTTTTATTCAATAAAATGGTTTGAAAAGAGTAGGGCAGAACAAACAACATTCTAATCTCAGGAACAACATATGTAGAACAAGAACTAAGACAAGTTCAGCAACCACAAACAGGGTGATGAGGAATTGGGGACAAGTATAGAGCATGTAAGTGTAAGCACACAATAGGCAGAGTCATACATGGGTTCAGAGTCAAAGAAATCCTAAGGGGATTCAAGGGTCTAAGGTACAGTAGGTATTTCAGAACTACAAGAACAAAGCAATAATAAAGTATAGGTTGTATTACCACACAGAAGTTTAGACTAATAACCAGAGAAACATAATTGAAGTAGAATCTAAAGGGGAATATAAACATGCTGAGTCTAAGGAAGGGAGCACATTAAATGACATGCTAATAAGCCATGAAACAGACATATTAGTTGCAAGTTGAACAACAGAACCATAAGTAAAAACAAACTAAGAACAGGATGAATTCAAGTAATAAAAGAATCATGTTGTTTTTGAGACTTGAATTGAAATCAGGACATACCAGTATTGGAAATAGTAAACACAGAATGAAGAGCAAGAGAGTAGAATAATCAGCCTTGGCTTGCAGCCGGATGACTTAGAATAATAGCAAGCAACCAGAGAGAGAGAGCAGAAGAGATTATTTGTAATTGTAATAGAGTTTTTGAACAGTGTCTTCGTGTCCAGTATGTCCTAAAGAGAGCATATATGTAACAGTTTGAAGGCTAGGTAAATAAGGTAGGAGTCCAATTGTCCAGCAATCATGGAACTCGGAATCAATTAATGCAACAATCAGTACAAGTACTCCCTTAATTAAGGGAGTTAACGTCAAACAGTAATAAACAGGTAACAAGTAAGGAAAGAGATCAATGTGTAAATAAGGAAATACGTATAGAACAGGTAATTAGGGCTAGGTTCAGAAAGTTTCAATTACGGAAACCATATCAAGAATCAGTAAATAGTGTAGTCAACCACACAATAAGGCAGGAAAATAATTCAAAGGTCGGAAATCAGCAAAGGGTATCAATCACAGGAGATCAGGGATCCGAAATTAGTATTGATTAAGGGAAAGCCTCATGTATTTAAGGAGATATTCAGAATCAGTAGAGAATATCGTGTGAAAATCAGTATAGTACTACTCACAATCATTCAGGGATTCAAGAATGTAAAAAAATAGTACTGATTTAAGTGGGATAAACACACATTAGGCAAGAAGCAATAGAATCAAAGGTCCAATAGCATAGCAAAGTAAGAATCACATAGAATCAGGGATTCAGACCAGCACATAGTATCAATTAACATGACATTATGAGCATGAGTACGATAAACAGGTAATAGACAAAATCAGAATCACAAGGGTAATCATGATATAGGCAAAAGTGAATAGTCAGAAACCCTAATAAGTACGGTAGGGTAAAATCACAGGAAGAATCAGGGGTTACTCATGGGGAAACAGACACACATACAAATCGAAGGAACAAATCAATAAAGACATACTCAGGATTAGAATACAGTGTTAAAAATAAAGTTTTAACATAATAAATCGTGATTCAAAGTGATATTTAACAAAGAAGTTTAAGCATATGAGAAAAATCATAGGACAACACTTAAACTTTGAGGAAATCGTTTTTGAAGAAAAGGTTTTAGAAACCCTAGTTGGAAGTGAAGAATCGCTTAGGGAAAAATAGAAAACCTTTAAAGAAACATCATAATAACTCGTAATAGGCATAGATCCATTGTAGATCTAAAAGAATCGGAAGTTTCAAACATTAGGATTTTATAGAAAACCTCAGAGAAGATGAGAAGAACCTCGAACAGCACTGGCTCGAGCCTCAAGGGTCATAAACCTTACTCGAAATCAAGATTTGGAGGCTTGAAGTAAACAGGAACACCATGGGTGTGAGTAGACAGGTCCTCGCCCTTTGAGGGCCTTAGGGATGACATTACCGGCATAAAAGAGCCATGAGAAGCAGGGGGTGATGAAGGTTTCAAGGTCTCCGGCGAGGGGTGGCCGGAGAAGATGAAGAGAGTCATTGAAAACTGAAGAGACAGAAGTTTCTAGAAGAGACTTAGAGAGAGAGATAGATCAGAGTAGAGAGATATGAGTCGGTGAGAAATGATAGGGGTTGGGGGGGTTAGTTTGAATTAATTAAGGAAGGTGAAATCTGGGCTGTTGATCTAATTTGATCAACGACTCAGATAGATCCGGGGGTTGGGCCGGGAAGGATTTGGTTTGGGCTGGGTATGGAATTGGGTTATTATAAGCTTATGGGTTTGGGTTAAATTTAGGCTAGAATTTAAATAAAATGTGGCTATTAGTTAAATACCCATAAAATCAAATAAATAATTACTAAAATAGCCAATAATTATGTAAAAATGAAATTAATGCCACATAGATGAAAATTAAGGTAATTAGTTAATATAAAAATATAAAATGATTGATTATCGAATTAAAAATAGCATGAATGCGCAATTAGGCCATAGTTGTAAAATTTGTATAATTATAGTGAAACAGTGCCTAATTGGTTAATTTGTGAAATAATTAAATCCTAATAAAATTAAATATGATTAAAAATGATATATTGAGTTGGGAAACATTTAAAATTATTTATAATATAATTTATGAATAGTTGCTGGATACAAAAATACTAAATAAACAGAAAACTGAGTTGATAAAAATATGAAAAATTGTGGAAAAATACCACTCACATAAAAAAAAGGATTTTAAAAGTAATATGTAAGTTTAAAAATAATTTTGAGGAAAAATTGGGTATCAACAGCCGCACATCTATCGTAGATCCAGCTTTGAAATTTTTCGAAGGTAAGTTATGCGGTACCAATCAGCTCCGGAGGGCCATTTCGCGGACCGCATAAGCGTTATGCAACAACAGATCATGTTCGGGGCTTCATTTTTTTTGTTTTTATAACTCGGCCCTATCTCATTATTTAGACTCTATGGACCATTTCTCAAGGGAGAACTTGATATTTTGAGATAGAGAAAAGGCTCTAGAGAGGAAGAGAGTTCCTCAATCAATTATTCCCCAATTCTTACTCAAAATTTTGGAACAATTAACAAGGGAAGCGCACTAGGTCTTCATCCTAGAGGTACGATGCTACACCCTATCTCTCAGTTTCGAAATTCAACTAGAAATAGGAAATTAGTAAGATAATTCATGGGTATGAGAATAGTTTATTTTGCATGCATGATTGATCATGGGATGTACGGTGACTGTTGAGCTAAAATAGTAAAGAATGGGTTGTGTGATGGTAGAATCCTCCATAAAATGGGCCTTGAAACCTTAATGCACACCTAGTGCTTGATAAAATGCTCAAATGAGCTAGAACCATGTTCACCTTCCTAATTTTCGATTCGATTTGCCGTATTTCTAAAATAGATCGAAGTTGCTAAGAGTTCAAAATATTTTAGAGTTTAAGAAAGCTCAAGTGAGGTATGATGGCTAAACTCTTCTTTAAGAATTGAACACCACATCACCCTTGTAAATTCAGTGATGTTTATCATAAGTCGATTATTCTGAATAAGCTTTGTGACAAAATATATGTTCGATCTATTGATTAAGGACGTGTCCCAAACTATGGATTTTGTATCTACATGTTGTAATTCCAAGTCGTGTGTACATATTAAAATTGTTATGCCAAATTGTGTAGAAATTGTAATTGGTATTGTTGTTACACCTCCACCCGCACATATTGGGGTGAGGCGGTAGATCCGCTCTGTGTAGGTATTGGTATTGTTGTTACACCTCCACTCACACATAAAGGGGTGACGCTGAAGGGCCGCTCTGTGTAGGTATTGGTATTGTTGTTACACCTCCACCCGCACATCTTGGGGTGAGGCGGCAGGGCCGCTTTGTGTAGGTATTTGTATTGTTGTTACACCTCCATCCGCACATAATGGGGTGAGGCGGCAGGGCCGCTTTGTGTAGGTATTGGTATCGATAGTGCATCTCCACCCGCATACATTGAGGTGAGGCGGCACGACCACTTTGTGTAAAGATGGTTATAAAGGTTCTCGTCTTAAAATTTATTAAGGTTAATGACAACTCTTGATAAATCTTCTTTTGCTTTAACGACTATCTATGCTATTCTATTGTCACCCTGATTCATCATACTGAATCTTCCCAGCTGACTTGGTGAGCCTTATCTCATTCCGAGGTTGTGCATCTTTTGTTTCGTGTGTATGACTGTGTTTTGAGGTATAGCCGGAGCCTTGTTGCCGGCACTATCGCCGTACTCTTTTGTATCTACTAGCGGCTCCGTACACATATCGTGGGTGATATGTTAGTGTGGGGAAAGCCAAACTAGTAATGTTGTAATTGTATCACACGTTCCACATTAAACCATGAAAAAGTATATATTTTGGAAAATTATAAATGATGTAACTGCTGATAATGAATTGGTGTTGTTGTTTACTTGATCCTCCTCCCTGCCTAATTAATGAATTGGATTTTATTGTTATTCTTGAGTATGTTCAGGTAGAAGGTATTGTACATGCTTGCTCAGTCGGGTTATCTCAGTTGAGTGATGGTCGCGCTCCCCGAATTCGGGGCGTGACACTCCTTCTATGCAATCGCAACCTAAGCCACGCGTTTGTGATTCATACCACTAACAATAGAAACCAGCAATTCCAACTTAGCTCAAAATGATCTGAAACCACTCTGGAACTCATTCGAGCCCCTAGGATCCCGACTATTCATCCTTACAAGTCCGTATACCCTATACAAACTGATCCAAGAGCTCAAAACACTAAAAACAACATCAAAACCAATACTCAAGCATCAAACTTCTTTATGTTCAAATTCTAACTTTCAACTAGAACGCACGAATTAACCCCGGGCCACCCAAGATCCCAACCGAATATACGTACTAGTCCAAATCATCATATGAACCTCTTGGAACCTTTAAATCATCAATTCAGGGTCATTAAATTATAACGCTGACTTTGATCAACTCTCCTAATCTTAAGCCTTCAGTTAGGAACAAAGTGTTTCAGATCACTCCCGAACCTCTTGGAAACCAAATCACTCATCCCCACAAGTCATAAATCGTCAAACAAACCTACAGAAAGGCTAAAATAGGGGAATAGAATTCTCATACAAAACGACCAGTTGGGTCCTAAACTAGTTACCTGGACAGCAAAGCATACACTATATTACAGCTAATTATATTGAACGGATAGAATAAAAATTATTAACATTATTAGTGTCTACAAATTAAAGAACCATAAAGAATCAAGGTACACTATAATTAAGCGCTCAGAGTTTGAGATCCTCCTTCTTATGTTGTACTTGCTTGATCATAATTCATGGTACTAATTATCAAAATATGCTTGGAATTATTAATGGTAAAATTTATAGGCGATTTGGATGAATTTGCGATCCTCCTTAAGCTTAAAATAACTACTGCCTCAAAACTTATATCCCAAAAAATTTCAACTGATAGCATTTTAGTTGCTCGACACGTTTAGAGATTGAAAATAACTTGGAATAATTGCTTGGAGATTACATCACTTAGATATTGCTTCTTGGTGTGAGAAAATTGTAGTTTCAAGATAAGTGGATCATTAGTAGTAGTTGTTATATTAAAATAAACCAATATATTATTATTGTGAAGCATTGGAGACAGGGAATGGTGCATGATCCAAGAAGCCCATGATCCAAGACAAAAGTACCCACTGTGAGGTTTAAATTTATTTATTTAATTTAGCCGCCCATTTAGCTGCAGCTGCAGTGACATTCCTGAGAAGCCCTCTTATCTAAGCATATCATCCACCACACGAGTGCGGACTGCACAGAGGTACAATTACACTTTAGCTAATAAGTTCCTATTTCTCGAATTTCTTTTGTTTTGATATTATTGTTTTATCTCCCACTTTACTGTCAGAAGAATTATCGGTGCCAATTCCTACAAGTAATTTGGCTAGCGTGTGGTTGGACCGGAGGCGATGGGGTGCTCAAATATTCCATTTTCTGGCTAATATTTCAAATTTGACCATCACTAGTCCAGAGTACAAAATCAAACGTAGATTCAATAACTATAATAGTCGGTTTGGCCAAGATTCTCCAAACTGTAATATATATATATATATTTTTATATATATTTTTTTAAAGTACTTTTTTTTAAAGTTGAAGTGTTTGACTAATTATTTAAAAGAAAAAAGTGCTTTTAGCTTTTTCCCAAACACTAAATTTTTTAAGTACTTTTGAGAAAAATACAGTTAAAAATATTTTTTTAAAATTTGGCCAAACACTAATTGTTGTTTAAAAGTATTTTTCAAATTAATTAGTCTAACCTAAACTATTTTTACCAAAAGTACTTTTGGAAAAAAATACTTTAAAAAAAAAGATATTTCTTCAAAATTTTCCAGCTTGGCCAAACAGATTATAAGTTTCGTTGCTAACCAACAAGAATGTAAAATAGATGCGCACAAAACCATGTTCCCCCTCTATATACTCCGAATATTGGTGTGTGCACCCCTATGACTATAATTTCAAAACTCATCAAAAGAGAAAAAAACAAAAGGAAGTAAGGGGTTGGGGGATTGCTCAACTAGATGTTCACAAACTAACCAGCATGTACTTGAGTTGGACATTGATGGCAGCAACAGCATGAGAACATCAAAATGATGAACATTCATTTCAACATGCAGTAAGCAATTCCCAAGATATCTGAAAAGGAAAATCAAGTAGGATTTAACGAGGGTCTCTTTTCCAAGAAACATTGATTTTTTCACTATAGCAGTTTTATTTTATTTAAAAAAAAAAAAGAAGAAATAGAAGAAAGTCCAGCTGCAAACTTTCGAGACCAAGCTGTTGTAATAAGTTGATCTTTTGCAACGAATTCTTACTTCTTCTCTAAAACTCGTTAGGAGATCACTACTAAAAATTCGGGAAAAAACAACCACAAAAAACTGTCAGGACCCGAAATCCCACCTTTCAGGATGTGCCTGTGTCTAACGTTGAACCCGCTAGACAAGCCAACGTATACAACATTATTGCCTTATTAACGCAACGTAACAGTATTTAACACTATTAACCTTCAAACATTTACTGGAGTAACTTGAATTCATTAATGTCCAACCTTTTTCAAAAAAAACATCCCACACTATAACTCTCAAAACTTTACTGAACATTCCAAATCACTTCAATTATTTCACAGCAGAAAAATAATAATATTATCTCAAAAACTCAAAATGAACTGATAAGACGTTTACAACAAACAATCCCAAAATCGGGGTGTCACAACCTCACGAACTAACTAACTGAGTGTTAAATACAAAGTCTG